>JALAJA010000153.1:62500-90000 GCA_023376005.1 Doryteuthis pealeii | reverse complement strand
CCTCACCATCAGATAGAGATTAACGTCATACCCAAGACACGAAGACCAACACCCACCGCCTTCTAGCACATATATGATAAAAAGGGTTCAAATCCTGGACGTGGTAATTGCATTTCACTTAGTGCTAATACCATTGGGAAAGGTATGAATCCTACACTTCCTCCAGCTATGGATAAATAGTAGTGCAGACTGGGCTATTTATCCTTGGTTAGGCAACCGGTCTAGGAGAAGGCGCGGGTCTTTTACATTAACTTCATATTGTTATCCACTGTGGGAGGGTCAATGTGTTATATGATATTGCTTTAGGAAGTGCGTGGTGTAATGGTTAAAGTCATGGGAAATGGACTCGTCGCCCCGAGTTCAAATCCTGGACGTGGTAATTGCATTTCACTTAGCGCTAATACACTTGGGAATTTCCTAAGACAATAACCGTTACATGACTATCGCCTCATAGTGTGTTATAGGCTTCTCACTGTAAGGGGAGGTAATTCACTATTGACAAATGAGGGCTCTATTTCCTTTGTTCTCCTTTAAAAGGGGACCACAATCTGTATTTTAACCCATTACCTCTTCTTTTTGTTCCACGCGCATTTGGTAAACACTGATGTGCGAGAAATCTATTCGGCATTGTTTGAAAACCTAATCCTGACGCAACCGTAGATATGGTGTAGTGGATAGGTGAGGACCCCTAAGCGCGAACAAAAGAGAAAGAGAGGGGGGCTTGGATAATTTTATAAATGGTTGAGTTCTGTTGTACGTGTTATAAAAGCCTTCCCGTGTTTTATGTCGCATTCAACGGACCTCTTTAGTCCTTTGTTAACCATCGCACAATCTTTTTATTTTATTTTTGTGTGTGTGAATGTGTCTGTGCGTATTTCTTTCGTCGCCAGCAGAACGGCACGTTTCGTTGCTTTTTGGATCAACAAAATCGAATTTGACGCAAATATCTCAGTTATTTGTGTTCCTCTGTCGATAAGGAAAAAAAAACAAACAAAAAACGGGGACACTGCGGCTTATCGAGGTGTACAATCTTCTGACTAAACACGGATCTAGCGTGAAGATAACGTACAAACGGCTCAATAACAACTGCTTTAAAATAGATGCCATTACGAAAAGAAAAAGAAATGAATAAAACAAAAAACAAGATGGCCGCTATAGACTGTTGGTTAACAAACAATTTTTGTGCATTGAGTGCAATTCTTGTTGGCTGCCATTATCCTACAACCGCGCGTAAAATTGAGCCAATATCTAAGATATACTACCTCTGGCAAAGGCTATGGAATTAGCATACTTAGAGGATGTTCGCTTAGGGTTTTTGTCTACAATACATTTTATTGTAAATATCATTTGTAATGCATTTTATAGTAAAAATCATTTCTGATGTATTTTTAATGTAAAAATCATTGCCCAATGCATTTTTATAGTAAAAATCATTTCCAATGCATTTTTATAGTAAAAATCATTTCCAATGCATTTTATAGTAAAAATCATTTCCAATGAATTTTTATTTTAAAAATCATTTCTAATGCATTTTTATAGTAAAAATCATTTCAATGCAATGCATTTTTATAGTAAAAATCATTTCCAATGCATTTTATAGTAAAAAATCCAATGCATTTTTATAGTAAAAATCATTTCCAATGTTTTCATAGTAAAAATCATTTCCAATGCATTTTCATAGTAAAGATAAAGTGCATTTTATAGTAAAAATATGCATTATATGCATATAATTTTTACTATAAAAATGCATTGGATGCAATTATTTCCAATGCAATAGGCATAGGGCAAAATCATTTCCAATGCTTTTTTAAATGGTAGTAAAATCATTTCCAATGCATTTTTATAGCATTTTTATAGTAAAAATCAATTTTTTATAGTAAAATCATTCCAAATGCAATTTATTGTAAAAAGATGATTTTTAATATATGTCTATGGTAAAAATCATTGTCCACTACATTTTTATTACGCTGCGGCTTATCAAGGTGTACAATCTTCTGACTAAACACGGATCTAGCGTGAAGATAACGTACAAACGGCTCAATAACAACTGCTTTAAAATAGATGCCATTACGAAAAGAAAAAGAAATGAATAAAACAAAAAACAAGAAAAAACAAGATGGCCGCTATAGACTGTTGGTTAACAAACAATTTTTGTGCATTGAGTGCAATTCTTGTTGGCTGCCATTATCCTACAACCGCGCGTAAAATTGAGCCAATATCTAAGATATACTACCTCTGGCAAAGGCTATGGAATTAGCATACTTAGAGGATGTTCGCTTAGGGTTTTTGTCTACAATAAATTTTATTGTAAATATCATTTGTAATGCATTTTTATAGTAAAAATCATTTCTGATGTATTTTTAATGTAAAAATCATTGTCCAATGCATTTTTATAGTAAAAATCATTTCTAATGCATTTTTATAGTAAAAATCCTTTCCAAAGCATTTTCATAGTAAAAATCATTTCCAATGCATTTTCATAGTAAAAATCATTTCCAATGCATTTTTATAGTAAAAATCATTTCCAATGCATTTTCATAGTAAAAATCATTTCTAATGCCTTTTCATAGTAAAATCATTTCCAATGAATTTTTATAGTAAAAATCATTTCTAATGCATTTTTATAGTAATTATCTTTTCCAGTGCATTTTTATAGTTGAAATCATTTCCAGCGCATTTTTATAGTAAAAAGTCATTTCCGACGCATTTTTATAGTAAAAATCATTCCAAAGGCAATTTTATTGTAAAAAAAGGATTTTTAATATATGTCTGTGGTAAAAATCATTGTCCAATACATTTTTATACTAATAATCATTCATGATACATTTTTATAGTAAAATCATTTCTTATACATTTTTGTAGTAAAAAAACAACATTTCCAATGCATTTATATAGTAAAAGTCATTTTCTAATACATTTTTATAGTAAAATCATTTCTGATGGATTTTCATAGTAAAAATCATTTGTAATGCATTTTTATAGTAACAATCATTTCCAATTCATTATTATAGTAAAAGTCATTTTCCAATACATTTTTATAGTAAAATCATTTCCAATGCATTTTATAGTAAAATCATTTCCAATGCATTTTATAGTAAAAATCATTTCCAATGCATTTTCAAAGTAAAAATCATTTCCAATGCATTTTTATAGTAAAAATCATTTCCAATGAATTTTAATAATAAAAATCATTTCCAATGCATTTTCATAGTAAAAATCATTTCCAATGCATTATTATAGTAAAAATCATTTTCCAATACATTTTTATAGAAAAATCATTTCTGATGCATTTTTATAGTAAAATTTTCGGATACATTTTTCTACTACCCTTCTCTAAAAGTATGGAATTAAAACACTTAGAGAGTATTCACTTGGATTTTCTTTTATTCATCAGTCGCAGTTAGTTGGCTGGTTGGTTGGTTGTCTTTACGGCATGTCAACCCTTGTTGGGTTATTTCATGCCGAAGACATTTTGTTTTATTCATTGTTGTTGGGTATTCAATTTTTTTAGCTCAATATTTTTAACCACATTTTTTAAACTCATATTTTTAATCTATTTAATCCATAGATAGGGGCCTCAAACGTACTACCACTCCGGGTCAGGGTGGATATGAGAACAATACCGATGAAGGGATACTCCACTTTCCCTGAACTCCAGATGCAATTTAACATCATACCCTGGGCATTAAGACCCTCAGCACTTATATGATAAAAAGAGGCGCGTGGTCTAATGGTTAGACTCGTAGGAAATGGACTCGTCAACGCGAGTTCAATTCCATGAACGAAGCTGTTGGCATTTCACAGAGCGCTAATACCCTTGGGAAAGGTATGAATCCAATTCTCTAGGGCAGACTGGGCTCTTTAACCTTGATTAGGTAACCGGTCTATGAGAAGGAAAACTCTGAATTCAAACCTGTTGAACTCCGCTTAAGAAATTGACCCTGTTGCATCCTGCTCGTGCGGAGGGGTTGGTAAATATATATATGATAAAAAGATTTTATGGGGGCGCGTGGTCTAATGGTTAGAGTCGTAGGAAATGGACTTGTCGACCCGAGTTCAATCCTGGACGAAGCTGTTTGAATTTCACATGACACTAATACTACACAAATGGAGAGAGCATGACTGCATATATTCATAGTAAGTAAGTAAAGTCGACGGGCGGCCCAAAGTCGATATCAGCCAGTCAGCGATGGAGTTTATCCCCTTTTCAATAGCGCTAGACCAAGGAGATTGTTTTAGCATCTGAGGTGGAGCGCCACACCTACCATCAGCTCCTTACTTTACCGCACAGATCCCTGTGCTAATCATACGCTGAGTTGGCGAGGCCGGTATCGAACTAGGAACCTTGTGGTTTCTAGCCGAACGCTCTACCGACTGAGATAACCCGGCCATACGAGGGTAATTTTTTTTTTTAAGTAAGGTCTCCAAAGCGCTGGGGACACAGGGAAACTAGTCATGCAGTTATTAGCAACATTGTTGTGTTTGTTGTGCATGCATCCGCGCCTCTCCTTCACGCATCTCGCTACCACGCTAACTCTTAGCAATCGTTACTGATGGAGCTCCCGATTGATCTTACTGCCACGTGTGAATTTCACGTAGTTAGTGTTGACTTTTCTGACATATCAGGTGTGTGCTAAATTCTCGCCTATACTTATAACTAGCCGGAATCATGTGATCTAACTCTTGGCCAATCACTGGCAGTACTCTGAGGTTGATACAATAACCGACCCTACTGGTCATAATTACTTAACATTCATGGACGACGGACATAGGATTAAATCACTGTACTTTTAACAATACGCAGGATAGGACTTATACGCTTACCAAAGGATCACCAAAGGATTCCATAACACAGGACTTTCTTTAAGCCCTTTTCAACTGGCCAAGATGGAACTTAAAAACTTTACAGTTAATCCACGTTTTTCCACGCAAAATACATTAAACCGATTGAAATTAATCGCCAATTGACGGAACTGTATGGCGAGTCGTGCATGGATGTCAAAAACATCCGCAAGTGGTGTATGGAGTTTGCAACTTTGACGAGGTTCAAAGTTTCCTCAATGGCATACAAAAACTGCCACAGCGGCTCCAAAAATGCATCGACCGAATTGGCGATTATGTAGAAAAACAGATCAACCTTTAAAATGATGTAAGCATTGTTTAACAATTAACGTTTCTATGATTTCTAAATATTTCTTGATATTCGTATATTAAAAGAAACAGAACCCATTCGTGACATTCGTATTTATTAAAAGAAAGAGAACCTTTAAAATGATGTAAACATTGTTTAACAATTAATTTCTATGATTTCTAAATATTGACACCTTGACATTCGTATTTACTAAAAGAAAGAGAAGTTATGAAAATTTTTATCGCAAAAAACAAATCGTTGCAAAAAGACATGAAAAATTCGCTGAAAACAATCACAGTAATTAAAACTTGGGAATCCGAAATTCATAATACTAAACTGGTGTCTGTTCCAGCTGTAAAAACGATAACTTTTGTTTTTCATTTAATGTGATTTTCCTATTCCAGAATTACTACAAGATGTCGTCTGTGAAGAATCGTGTTTTAATAACGGGTGCCTCTGATTTGTTGGGTCAAGCTATAAAGAAAGCTTTCTCTTCTCAAAGCGAATATTGGGAGGTTTTGGAACAGCCTTTAGCCGAGCTAGTGATGATCTCGTCAAGTTGGACTAACACAGGAAGGTGAAGTTTTAAAAACTCCCCATCTAGAGAGAAGAAAATACACTACCACCCCAACCATCCCTGTCCCTACTGACAACCTACTGTTTTCACCTTTTTGAGAATGTCCATCATTGAAGCAATAACTATATCCAAGTCCTGAAGAAGGTCTAATAGACCGAAACGTTGCATCGCGACAATAAACATTCTCTCTCTTTCACACACACCATTCCCACCACACAGCACACACAACCTTTGTCCGCTTTTCCATCCATCTTCAAAGTCCCCACCCATATACTAATTCAACTACGAAATCCATTAGAAACCTTCGATCCATTGACCGAGTGTCAGTACGAGTGATAAACGCCCCGGCCTAGTTTCCCCAAGATCAACACATCATCTTGTTCGAACTTGTTGGCTTTCCTTCTCATCATCCCCTCTCTTCTCTCTTTCTTCTTTTTCTTTTCGTTCTTCCCCCCCCCCCGTCTCTCTCTCTCTCTCGACTCTCTCTCTCTCTCCCCCTCTCTTAATCTATCTTTTTCTTTCTTTATCCCCTCTGTTAGATTTTATGGGCCATCCTATTAAAAAATTGCATCATATATTATATTTACCAACACCTCCGGCACGATCAGGCATGCGACACAAGGTCAATTTCTTAAGCAGAGTTCAACAGGTTTGAATTCAGGGTTTTTCTTCTCCTAAGACCGGTTGCCTAACCAAGTTAAAGAGCCCGGGCCTGCCCTCCTATTACCTATAGATAGAGGGAGAGTAGGATTCAATACCTTTCCCAAGGGTATTATGTGCTAAGTGAAAATGCAGTTACCGGCGTCCAGGATTTGAACTCGTGGCGACGAGTCCATTTCCCATGACTTTAACATTACACCACACGCTTCCATTTTCTCATATAGGTGTGTGATGGATCCCCGCTCCTACTTATAGACTAGGCCAGAATCCTGTGATCTATTTCTTGGCCAATCACTGGCAGTACTCTGAGGCTGATACAATACTTAACCGACCCTACTGGTCATAATTACGCGAACATTCATTGACGACGGACATAGGATTAAATCACTGGACCTTTACCAATACGCAGGATAGGACTTATACGCTTACCAAAGGATTCCATAACACAGGACTTTTCTTTAAGCCCTTTTCAACTGGCCAAGGATGCATTTAAAAACTTAAAATCTTTAGGCTTCAAACAAGACCCCTTGTTCAGCAGAAAATCCTTGGTTAAAGAATCCTTTGGTTGTTCCTTGGTGCTCCTCAGTATTGCAAGTCCCTTCGTCAATGATTGCAAATGAACGGCTCTCAATGTCAGTGATTAAGTAGTCAACGCAGCACGCATTCGGGCTGTTGATTGGCTGAGGTTTAAATTACGTGACCTCGCTTAGTTATAAATCTAAGTGGTGTATGTTAGCCCGGCTTATATCACCAAATTATTTTCTTTTTTCATTTTGCATTGTGGATTTTATTTGTAAATATATATCATTTCGCGCCCCTCCCTGATGACTATGTAAATATGGGTTAGGTGTAGGACTTTTCATAGAGAGACTGATAAGTTTTGGTGACTGTTGTGCGAATTGTTTTTATTGTGAATGGAAATTATAGAAAGAATCGGGTCACGAATGAAAATAGCTAAGTTAAAAGTTAGGATATGTGATGACCAACCTTTTCCCCCTCATCCTTTTAGGCCTTGTGCCACATTTAACGTATTACTACATTTATAAATATATATATCACCAAATAATCCAACACCCTCTTTCTCTCTCTCTTCTCTCTCTCTCCTCTCTCTCTCTCTCTCTCTCTCTCTCTTCTCTCTCTCTCTCTCTGGTATTATTTATCCTTCTCTTTTGCAGTCTTTCTCTTTCTTTCTCTAGGCAATCTCTCTCTCTCTCCCTCTCTCTCTCTCTCTCTCTCTCTCTCTCTCTCTCTCTTCTCTCTCTCTCTCTCTCGGCATTATTCATCCTTCTCTTTTTCAGCCTTTCTCTATCTTTCCTCTTGCAATGTCTCACTCTCTTTATATATCTCTTATCTCTCTCTCTTACTTTTTTCTAAGCCTTTCTTTCTTCTTCTCTCTTCTTCTTCTTCTTCTTCTTCTTCTTTCTCCTCTCCTCTCTCTCTCTATTATTATTATCCATTCCCTTTCTCTTTCTTTCTTGTTCTTTGATTAAGTCAATCGTATATGCTGGATATAGTCGCTTCCTTTTTTTTTTTTCTCTCTTGCTTTAAATTTATTCCGTCTTCTTTTGTTTCTTGTTTCTTCTTCTCTTTTCATTTTATTTTTTCTCATCCTCTATCCCCACCCCCTTGTTTTTTTTATTTACATCACTTCCTTTCATTATATATATTTACCAACCCTTCCGCACAAGCAGGATGTGCCACAAGGTCAATTTCTAGCGGAGTTCAACAGGTTTGAAATTCAGAGTTTTCCTTCTCCTATGCCGTTGCCTAACCAAGGTAAAGAGCTCAGTCGCTGCCGTACTATTCATTCATAAGCTGGAGGGAGAGTAGGATTCATACCTTTTCCCAAGGATATTAGCGCTAGTGGAAATGCAATTACCTAAGTCCACTTTTTCATTATATGATATCGTCTATGTCGCCATCTTTACTTATGTTTTTTCCTTTCTTTTTCTTCTCCCTTCCTCTCTCGTTCTCTCTCTCTTTCCTCTCTCTCTCTCTCTCTTCTCTCTCTCTTCTCTCTCTCTCTCTCTCTCATCTTTCTCTGTATATTTTTCTGTCTCTTTCTCTCTCCACTCACGCTTTCTATCTTTCTGTTCTCAGTCCCCTCTCACTCATCCTCACTCTCCTCCTCTCTCTCTCTTTCTCTTTCTCTTCTCGCTCTCCTCTTTCTGCTCTTTCTGCTATCGCTCTACATTCTCCTCTCTCCTCTTTCTCTCTCTCTTTCTCTCATCCTTCTCTCTCTATTCTCTCTCCACTCTGCCTCTCTATTTGTCTCTCCACTCACTCTCTCTCTTTGGCTCTTTCTCTCACTCCACTCTGTTCTTCTCTTCTCTCTTCTCTCTCTTCTTTCTCTTCACTTCGCTCTGCCTCAGCTTTCCTTCTCTTTCTTCTCTCTTTTCTCTTCTCTATTTCTCTCTCCACTTTACCTGTCTCGTTCTCTTCTCTTTGTTCCTCTGTTCTCTCTCAACTCGCCTCTCTCTTTCTCCTCCTTCTCTCTTTCTCTCTCCATTCGTCACCATGTCACTCTCTTTCTCTCCTCTCTCATTCTCTCTCTCTCCTCTCTCTCTCTCTCTCTCTCTCTCTTTCTCATTTTCTCATTTTCCCTTCCCATTCTTTTCCCTTTCTTTCTCTTTCTTTCCTTCTACAGTCCTTTCAATTATATGAATCTATATGCGGCCATCTTTACTCTAATTTTTTTTCTCTTTCTTTCATTCTTTTCTATCTTTTTCTTCTTTCATCACTCTTTCCTTTTTTTTCTCCCTATTTTTATTTATTCATTTTTACCTAAATTCATTTTCTTCCTTGCAGCTTTTTTTTTTCTTTTTCTTAGCTTTCTGTCTTTTTTCTTCTTCTCATTCATTCGAACTTTCTTCTCATGTCGTCTTTTTTCCCTTTCTCTTTCATTCCCGTTCTTTTATTAGTGAATCTCTTTCTTACTTTCTTTCTTGTCTTTTCTATCTCTTTTTTTCTTCTTCTTTTCATTCACTTTTTATTTTATCTTTAACCTTTTCTACTCTTTCTTCCTTTTTCTTTCTTTCTCTCCTCTTGTCTTTCTTTCTTTTCTTTTGTTTGTCATTTTTCTTTTACTTCAATTTATTTTCTTTCCTTGCTTCTTTTTTTCCTCTTCTTACTTTCTTTCTTCTCTTTTCTGTCTTCTCATTCACTTCTCCCTTTTACTCTTCTTTCTTTCTCTTCTTCTTCTTCTTTCCTTTCTTTCTTTCTTTCTCTCTTTTTGTCATTTTTCTTCCACGACCATATTTATTTTCTTTCCTTGGCTTCTTTTTTTTTCTCTTTCTTACTTTCTCTTCTTCTCTTTTCTTCCTTCTCATTCACTCTTCCCTTTTTACCCTTTCTTTCTTTCTCTCTCTTTTCTTTTCTTTTCTACTCTTGTCTTCTTCCTTTTTTCTTTCTTTTCATCATTTTTCTTTAGCTCAATTCATTTTCTTTCCTTAGTTTCTTTTTCCTCTTCTCTACTTTCTTTCTTCTCTTTTTCTTCTTCTCATTCACTCTTTCGCCCTTTTACTTTCCTTTTTTCTTTCTTTCTTTTTTTTTCTTCTTCTCTCTTTCTTTTTCCCCTTTCTTTCTTTCTTTCTTTTTCTTCTTTCTTTCTTTTTCTCTTTCTTTCTTTTCTTTTTTTTTCTTCTTTCTTCTTTTTCCTTTTTCTTTCTTTTATTTTTCTTCTTTCTTTCTTTATCTTTCTTTTTTCTTTTCTTGTCTTTCTTTTTGTCATTTTCTTTAACTCTCAATTTATTTTCTTTCTTTGGCTCCTCTTTCTCTTTTTTACTTTCTCCTTATCTTTTTCCTTCTTCTCATTCACTCTTCCCTTTTACACTTTCTTTTCTTTCTCTCTTTCCTTTCTTCTTTCTCCTCCTTTTTTTTTTCTTCTTTCTTTCTTTCTTTTCATGTCTTTCATTTCTTTAGCCTCAATTCATTTTCTTGTCCTTAGTTTCTTCTTCTTTTCTGTCTCTTACTTTTCTTTTTCCTTCTCTTTTTCTCTCTTCTCATTCACTCGTTTACCATTTTAAACTCTTTCTTTCATTTGCTTTCTTTCATTTTCTTTTTTCTTCTTCTTCTTTTCTTCTTCTCTTTTCTTTTTCCCTTTCTTTCTTTCTTTCTTTTTTCTTCTTTCTTTCTTTCTCTATTCTTTCTTTCTTTCCTTTTTCTTCTTTCTTTTCTTTATTTTTTCTTCTTTCTTGTTCTTTCTCTTTTGATCTTTCTTTCTTCTTTTTGTCATTTGCTTTGCCTCAAACTTTATTTTCTTTCCTCTTCTCCTTGTTAACGTTCTTTTTTCTTTTCTTCTTTATCACGATTTCTTTCTTCCTTTACCTTTCTTTCTCGTTCTGCTTCATCTTCCTGTTTCTACCTTTCTTTCTTTCTTCTCTTTCTTTTATTCTTTTTGTCATTTTTCTTTACCATCAATGTTTTTCTTTTTTTGGCTTCTTTTTTGGCTCTTTTCTCTTCTTTACTGTTCTTGTCTGTTCCTCGTTTCTCCTTCCTTCTCCATCTGCCTCATTTCATACTTCGTTATTTACCTTCTGGTGGGTTTTCGTTTCTCTTTCCTTTTTTTATCTTTTTTGGGTTGTTCTATTTGTGTCTTCCTTCTTTAGGCTTGTTTGTCATTTATTTTACTTTTTTTGTTTTTCTCTCTTTCTTAACTTATTCTCTTTCTTTCTTTTTCCCTTTCTTCTTCCTTTTTCTTCTTCGTTTTGTCCTTTCTTTCTTTTTTTTTCTTCTTTCTCATTNTATAACATATAACAATCACAATAAATTTCCATCCATCATAACATGCCCATGTTGTTTCTAAATTTCTACACACACACATACACACACCCACATAATATATACACACAACACACACACAACACACACACACACACACACATATATTATATATAATATATATATATATATATATATATAATATACCGAACTTGTTGGTAAACTCACAGGTAAGAAAAAACCCGGCAAATAGTTTGATTGCTAAAAATATACTACCAAACATCACCTGGGAGAAACAAAATTGCCAAAAAAGAAAGACCAAGATAGTCGTACCAATCGAAAACAATCGTTGATACTATATATTGGCCAAAACAAAAACAAACTATATTATATAATTGATAATTTTTGAAATCAATATTATCACGACCAGACAACTCGGCAAACACCATTTGCGACATCCGGAGCACTGATCAGCTGTTTCGACCTCCTTGGCTCATCAGCAGTGCATACCACAATCTCCGCCACTAGAGATTGAAACCTATTGGACCACAACAGTGAAGAGTGCGGACTTAACACACTGGGCCACCACCCATGCCACAAATGGAGAATCCAAATCATCTAGTCAATGTCCAGTGCTCCGGATGTCGCAAATTGTTTGCCGAGTTGTCTGGTCTGGTAATTATTCAAAAATTATCAATTATATATATAATTCCTCTATCAAAACAAAAATTCAATATATATATATTATATATATTATCGTTGTGTGTGTGTGTGTGTGTATGTGTGTAAAGAATATACATATAAACCGCCAGATACTCTGAAGCTAAAAAGATAAAGAGTGCTCAATACCTTAAGTAGAAAATAATAACGAGTCAGATATACCTACTAACATATCGCTTAGTGATTTCGAACTTGAAATATGTCTTCTTTCAAAATTGTTACAATGAGATTCATTAAGAGATACATTAAGTTGACCAAGATTTGTGCGGAAGTGCTCGTATTTGAAACTACAACATAACATTTTTTTTTTGCAACATCAAGGCGTTCGTTTGGAATTCATATCACACGGACTATAAAATTTTTTAAAAAATCTGTTTTCAAAGCCTTTAAAGTAATTAAAGAATTCATCATTCGCATCATATGAAGTCGGAGAAGTTAGACACTCTGCTAAACTCCCTGAAATAGACTATAATGCTAATCTCTAAGTCTTTTGTTATTTCTTTACTTATAGTATTTGCTCTGTGACTCTAACATTAAGAGCACACATTGAGCTCTCAAACTGCGACAGTTTTTTAAATAAAAATGCTGTGTCGTAAGAGATGTCTCTTCTGGACTTTTGGATTATATATATATATATATATATATATAATATAATAATATATATATATAATAATAAATATATAATGTTTTTTATACTATTTACTTGATGACAAAGGAACAGTCACGACCATTTTGGTTTCATTTTCGATTTTCCTCGCATTTGAACCAACGTCACCTGAAGAAAGTTTGAGGTTACACATGCATGAAACTAAAGAGTCGTAACTGTTCTCAGCTCTTCAAATCTATCTATCATCTATTCGAAGTCTGTTAGTATCTATCTATCTATCTATCTATCTCAGTCTCTTTCAAATCTATCTATCTAGCTATGTATCTAAGTCTGTTAGTATCTATCTATCTATTCTATCTATCTATCTATCTAAGTCAGTGCTATCTATACTATCTATCTATCTAGTCTGTTAGTATTTAAGTCTGTTAGTATCTATCTATCTATCTAGGTCGATTAGTATCTATCTATCTATCTATCTACTATCTAAGTCGATTAGTATCTAGTCGGTTCAGTATCTATCTATCTATCTATCTTATCTTAGTCTGTTAGTATTTAAGTCAAGTTAGTATCTATCTATCTATCTATCTATCTTATCTATCTATTTTAGTCGGTTAGTATCTTATCTATCTATCTATCTATCTTAGTCGTTAGTATCTAAGTCGATTAATCTATCTATCTATCTATCATATCTTAGTCGGTTAGTATCTATCTATCTATCTATCTTATCTATCTATCTTAGGTCGGTTAGTATCTTAAGTCGATAGTATCACCTATCTATTATCTATCTATCTTAGTCGTTCAGTATCTAAGCGATCTATATCTATCTATCTATCATCTATCTATCTAGGTCGATTAGTATCTATCTATCTATCTATCTATCTATCTATCTATCTTAGTCGGTTAGTATCTAAGTCAGTTAGTATCTATCTATCTATACTAATCTATCTTAGTCTGTTAGTATTAAGTCTGTTAGTATTCTATCTATCGTATCTATCTATCTATCTAAGTCGATTAGTATCTATCTATCTTACATCTAATCTATCTTATGTCGCGTTAGTATCTAAGTCAGTTAGTATCTATCTATCTATCTATCTATCTATCTTAGTCGTTAGTATCTAAGTCAGTTAGTATCTTATCTATCTATCTATCTATCTATCTATCTTAGTCTGTTAGTATTTAAGGCTGTTAGTATCTATCTATCTATCTATCTATCTAAGTCGATTAGTATCTATCTATCTATCTATCTATCTATCTATCTTAGTCGGTAGTATCTAAGTCAGTTAGTATCTATCTATCTATCTATCTATCTATCTTAGTCTGTAGTATTTAAGTCTGTTAGTATCATATCTATCTATCTATCTATCTAAGTCGATTAAGTATCTATCTATCTATCTATCTATCTTAGTCGTTAGTATCTAAGTCTGGTTAGTATCTATCTATCTTATCTATCTAAGTCGATTAGTATCTATCTATCTCATCTATCTATCTATCTAGTCGATTAGTATCTAACTCTACTCTATCTATCTATCTATCTATCTTAGTCGGATTAGTATATCTATCTATCTATCTATCTATCTAAGTCGATCTAGTATCTATCTATCCTATCTATCTATCTTAGTCGGTTAGTATCTAAGTCTGTTAGTATCTATCTATTCTATCTATCTATCTATCTATCTAAGTCGATTAGTATCTATCTATCTATCGTATCTATCTATCTATCTAAGTCGATAGTATCATCTATCTAGTCTATCTATCTATCTATCTTAGCGTTTAGTATCTAAGTTGTTAGTATCTATCGTATCTATCTATCTAAGTCGATTAGTATCTATCTATCTATCTTACTCATTATCTTAGTCGGTTAGTATCTAAGTCGATTAGTATCTATCTATCTATCTTCTATCTATCTATCTATCTAATCGATAGTATTCTATTCATCCTTATCTATCTATCTTAGTCGTTAGTATCTAAGTCAGTTAGTATCGTATCTATCATCTATCTAAGTCGATAGTATCTATCTATCTATCTATCTATCTATCTATCTTAGTCGTGTTATATCTAAGTCGATTAGTATCTAATCTATCTATCTATCTATCTATCTTAGTCGTTCAGTATCTAAGTCGATTAATATCTATCTATTCATCTATCTATCTATCTATATCTATCTAGCGTTAGTATCTAAGTCGATTAGTCTATCTATCTATCTATCTATCTTAGTCGGTTAGTATCTAAGTCGATTAAGTATCTATCTATCTAAGTCCATAGTATCTATCTATCTATCTATCTATCTATCTATTATCTATCTTAGTCGGTTAGTATCTAAGTCTGTAGTACTATCTATCAGTCGATTATGTATCTATCTACTATCTATCTATCTTAGTCGGTTTAGTATCTAAGTCTGTTAGTATATCTATCTATCTTTCTTAGTCTGTCTATCTATCTATGTATCTATGTATCTATCTATCTACCTATAAGCATCCAAAGGTCACTTTAATATCCCATAGGTTGAATGATATCTGATTGGATTTTACAAACCTTTTTTAAATATTGTAATTCGTCCATTATTAAAATGTCAGAAACATATTTTAATGAGAATTGCCAACGGCATAAAGCGAGGAACAGCCACTATTTGATCTGAAATAATGCGAAAAAAAATAAATGAATAATACAAATAAAATAGTGAAATAACGCAACTTCGAAGTCTCGCGGCAGAAACGAAGACTTTATTACACCCTTTTAAGACAGACGGCTGAAATGGTGGACAATCAACTTCCCACGTTTTGCAATGAAAAGCTAAATAAATCGCAGACAGGAAGATGCGAAAGAGAAAAAAGGAGTTAAAGAAGAATGAATGTGGTGAGAGGAAGGAAGAAAGGAATAAAAGAAGGAGTGGGGGGAGAGAAACGAGAGAGAAAAAGGGTGAATAATGTTAAGGGTCTAGATGAAAGAGAGAAAAAGGAAAAGTGAATGGAAGAGAAAAAAAGAAGAAAAAAAAAGGAGAAAAAAGAGAGAGAAAATATTAAATGGGGATCGTGTTGGATTATTTGGTATATAGTTTATTTACTAAACTTGACTTAGATGTGCACAAGGCCTGAAGTATGGAGCACCCAGTGAGAATCGAACTCACTAACAATGGCCTGCAAATCTAGCCTGCAAATCATTACACTATGGAGATGTGCCCATTATTTTGGGTATATAGTTATTTTACTAACTTGCTTAGATGTGCCACAAGGCCGGAAGTATGGAGCACCCAGTGAGAATCGAACTCACTAACAATGTCTGCAAATCTAGCCTGCTATTCATTACACTATGGGATGTGCCCATTAATTTTGGATATATAGTTATTTACTAAACTTGGCTTTAGATGTGGCACAAGGCTGAAAATAATGGGGCACTCCAGTGAGAATCGAATTCACTAACAATGGTCTGGCAAATCTAGCTTGCTAACCATTACATCACGTGAGGTGTTATTTTGGGTAAATAGTTATTTACTAAACTTGGCTTAGATGTGCACAAGGCCGAAGGTATGGAGCACCCAGTGAGAATCGAATCTCACTAACAATGTCTGCAAATCTAGCCTGCTATTCATTACACTATGGGATTGTGCCATTATTTTGGGGATATAGTCTTATTTACTAAACTGGCTTAGATGTGGCACAAGGCCGAAAGTATGGGGTGCCCAGTGAGAAACGAAGTCACTAACAATGGTCTGCAAATCTAACTTGCTAACCATTACACTATGTGAGGTGCTCATTATTTTGGGTATATATTTATTACTAGCGTAGCTTAGATGTGGCACAAGGCCGGAAGTAGGGGCGCCCAGTGAGAATCGAACTCACTAACAATGGTCTGCGAATCTATCCTGCTAATCATTACACTGTGGGATGTGCTCATTCATTTTGGGTATATAGTTTATTTACTAACTTGGCTTAGATGTGGCACAAGACCGGAAATATGGGGCACCCAGTGAGAATCGAATTCACTAACAATGGTCTGCAAATCTAGCTTGCTAACCATTACACTATGTGAGGTGGTCATTGGTTTTGGGTATGAGTGTTCGGCTAGGAGCCACAAGGTTCTTGGTTCGATACCAGCCCTCGCCAACTCAGCATATGAGTAGTGCAGGACTGTGCGGTAAAGTGAGGAGCTGATGGTGGTGTGGGAGCCCCACCTCAGACGCTAAAAACAATCTCCTTGGTCTAGCGATATTGAAAAGGGGATAGACTCCCTCGCTGTCTGGCTGATACCGACATTAGGCCACCCCAACGACTTTACTACTATTATTTACTAAGCGACTCTAACTATTAGATCAACTGCCTCCTTAAATATGTGTATATATGTGACTATTCCGTACACTTCTAACTTTGTGTGGATCTCTCTCGTCCCCCCCCTCTCACTCTCTATATATATATACTATATATATAATATATATATATATATATATGTATTTAATAGATAAAACCACTCTTACGCCTCATAACCCATACTTTATTAAACAACCAAGTAAAAAAATACCCAAAATGATTCGCATCGTTTGTTTACATTTTATACTCACGAATAACAACTTCCGGTGAGAAATTCAAAAACAAAAAACAAGCGTCCCTTATAACAAATATCTTATACAATGAACACACGTGTAATCGGCTGCAATTAATCGGTACCTCGCTTAATTCAGCGGAATTTAAACCTGAAGATCCTTATGGTGAAACTCGAGTAGGTGTATCTCTTTATCCATTTCTTTAATATAATATATTATATATATGTAAAAATGAAAAGGAATTGAATCCGACAATATGAGAAAAAATGAGTAAAGAAAAGAAATGTAAATGGATAAATGAATTTAATCGATATCACATTAATCGATATCACTTACACATGTGTTTCGGTCAGTTTATTCAAAATGTGTTATGATATCACTTACACATTTATATCACATTTATATACTCAAAATGTGTTATGATATCACTTACACATGTGTTTCGGTCAGTTCATTCAAAATAAAAGTTCACTCGTGATGAAGGTCGATTCTTCTATGTGTGCGAAATATTTTCACACACATAACTGACCGAAACACATGTGTAAGTGATAATCGATTAATGTGATATCGATTAAATTCATTTTATCCATTTACATTTCTTTTCTTTACTCATTTTTCCTCATATATATATATATATATATACATATATATATTTAAATAAATAACAAAAGACTTATAGATCTTGCATTATAGACTATTTCAGGGAGCTTAGACAAAAATGTCTAATTCTCCCGACTCATCAGATGCGAATGATATGAATTCTTTATTTTTAAGGCATTTGAAACAGAGTCTGTTTAAAAAAATTTTCTGAAGTTTGAAAAAAGGAGACGGTTTTGAAATATGACATCAAATATTCTATAAGTGGAGTATGTAGCGCTGTTAGTGTGTGTATTGAAGAAACACTGTGCATTTTTTAGGTATGTGGTAGTGTGTGTGTGTGTATAAATTTTTTCTCTAGCGATAAATGACAGCGGAAGTGAAACCTCAAGGTTGAGTGGTGTGTGTGTGTGTGTGTGGGTGTGTGTGTGTTAGTGTGTGCGCGTGTGTGTGTGTATATTGGTAAGAGTAGGGAAGGTGTCATGAAAGAAATTTTCATGTTTCATATTAAGAGAGGAGATGGAAGTTTGGTGTGTGTGTGTGTGGGGGTTGGGGATTTAAAAAATGAAAAATTATTTTATTTTTATTTGTTTATTTATTTATTTATTTATTTTTTAGAAAGAGTATTGTATTGTTGTTTTTATATTAGTACTGATTATTTGACGATTAATATATATTAATATTACAATTACGTATAAGTGAATGAATTATTGTATTATTATTATTATTATTATTATCATTATAGTTTGTTATTTTATTATATCTAAAAACATATTATTAATATACATATATATATATATTATACATATATATAATATACAAATAATATATATATATATATATATATATATATATTATAGTGGGGGGTAGGTAATGACGCTTTGGTCCCAAAACCATGCCTGAACCCAGAGTCATTTGTTGGATGCAATAAAGATGTTCAAACAGCAGTCAATGTATGAACTTATATACTATGTTCTGTTTCTGACATTTTATTAATAATGGAAAGAATTACAATATTGATAATGTTAGAGGACATTTCATACCATCTACAGTGATATTTAAGTGAACCTTTTACGTCGTGAATAGATAGATAGATAGATAATATGATAGATGTAAACAAAATAAGATAGATAGATGTGGATTGATGATAGATGGTCGATTGATTGATATATAGATAGATGAGATTACTATATTGATAATAGCAGAATAATAAAATAGATAGATAGATAGATAGATGTAAACAAAATAAGATAGATAGACAATTTAAACAAAATAAGATAGATTAGATAGATTGATTAGTAGATAGATAGATAATAGATATATAGATTGATAGATAGATAGATTTGATAGATTGATAGATTTAAACAAAATAATGATAGATTGATTGATAGATAGATGGATCGATTGATTGATATATAGATGATAGACTGATATATAGATAGATAGCAGGATAGATAAATAGATAGATAGATAGATGTAAAAAATAAGATAACAGATAGATTGATTGATAGATAGATAGATAGATAGATGTATTTACTAAATGTATTTACGGATGTATTTCCCATTGAGGTCGGATGTCGGGGTTTATTGCCAACTCACCTCGGCATTTTGTCTAAACTTGGACTTTCTCTTACCAGACAAGAGGAAATACTTAAAAAGATTCAGGAGAAAGCTCTAACCGCATCAGCGTGGATATGGCAGTCCTATATTGTGACATCAAACGACAAAGTCTGGTGGTAACGTGAGATGCTGCTGGGAGCTCTGGTCTAGTGGTAATGATGCTTCGGCCCCGAAACCATGCCTGAACCCAAAGATCATCATATGATGAAGGCTTTGTTGTTGCAATGCTACTGGTGTAATAGCAGTCATTGTATGAAGATTATTATAGATATAGATAGATAGATAGATAGATAGATAGATAGATGTAAACAAAATAAGATACATTGATTAATAGATTGACAGATATAGTAAATAAGATAGATAGCTAGATAGATGGATAGATAGATAGGAAGTAACTGGGATAGAGGGTTCATAGATAAAATGATATAAAGGCTTTAGATAATATATATATATATATATAATATATATATATATATATTGTTGGATTATTTTGGGAATATATTGTGTTCCCTTAGTGCTCCTCAGTATTGCAAGTTCCTCGTCAATGATTGCAAATGACTTCTCTCAGTATCAGTGATTAAGTAGTCAACCAGCCACCCCTTCGGGCTGTTGATTCGCTGAGGTTTAAACCACGTGACCTCGCCTAGTCTATAAATTAAGTGGTAATTGTAGCAAGGCCAGAAGTATTGAGCACCCAGTAGAATCGAACTCCACTAACAATGGTCTGCAAATCTAGCCTGCTAACATTACACTATGTGAGTGCCCATTATTTGCTGGAATTTACTGATGGTGAAAAAAGTGCTCAATTAAGAGTTTTAGGTGACTTTGAGGCTTGAGAGTTTGGCAAAAATGGCCAATTTCGTGTACAGATAAAGTGCCAAACTAATATGATTTACTGATAGAGTTCGATGAGGAGTATCACATAGTAAAAGATGGTTGATTTCGCTTGAGAATTGGGGGAGATATGGGCGTTCAAAGATTCCCCCAAAATGCCATTTTTCAACGCATTATAAGTCTACGTATTTTGATGAAATTGTACGTATCGATCTTAATGTTTTTCTTAGGATTCTTGAATTTACAGACGACTACACACAAAGTACAAACTCATTAATCACCAACTAACCAATCAGCATCAAACACCTCTTCACCATTCAAACAGAGCTACAAGCAGCCAGAAGATTACTACTACCATTCACGGTCTTGAAGAAGGATTTCACGATCCTGAAAATTTATCATAACAAACACTATCATAATAATTTTACGTCATCGTATAAGGAATTCAAATTTGCATTCACAATATTCTGTCCGGTAATGACTTAAATTGCTTGTTTGTTTGTGTTTTATTGATTTTAACGGCATATAAACCCGTCCGGGTTATGTCATGCTACCGTTATGATGTAATACATATTGTGTATTTATATATAAACTTTTAGTACCTAGCACTAATCAGCATCAAAACACCTCCTCACCATTCAAACAGAGTTACAAGCAGCCAGAAGATTACTACTACCATTCACGGTCTTGAAGAAGGGATGTCACGATCCTGAAAAATTTACCACCACGTCTAAATAAAAGAAACAAAAAAAAACTACCGAGTTTTCTGATATTTATTCCTAGATAACACTAGTATGATAACAACATTATCTTAATATAATACTTTAATGCTTCACACCTATACCCAAACCTGATATATGAACTTCCAAAAAACGGATACAGATACAAAATATATCTCAAATATATATATATATATGAGTATAGATAAAAGGATATGAAAACACCACAAAATGCTGTTAAAATGAAAACATTTTATAACATATTCATAGCTGATATTGAACAATATTTCGATTTTATAAAAATACATTTTCAGAGCTTGTTTATACTCCGTGTTGTCAAAGCGGAGACAAAAGTCATATGAGTTCAAAACAAAAACTTTGATGTTGCAAAAAAGGAAAAAAAGTTATACAATAGTTTCGAATTGAGCACTTCCGCCGCATTTACTCGGTCACCAGATTATGTATATCTTATTGTAACAGTTTTTTTAAAGGAGACATATTGCAAGATTGACACTAGACGAATTCTCTTATTCAAAATGGGATGAGTATTAGCCTGTTGACGGTTGGCCTTCAACAGATTTTTAGAAAAAGAATTTTTTACTTTTGTAATTAATTTTGTAATTTAAATATTTTCTATTTTTGTTTATATATATATATATATAATATATATATTATATATATATATATATATATATATTATATATACACACTAATAGTTTGATCGTATTCCAAGTACATATTTTATAACATATGGCTTTTAGGGAAAGGGCTTTTCTGATTAAAATCCTGGCTGCTTTGGATTTACGGTATTACTGAATGCTGGTTGGTTGGATTTTATGGCATGTCAACCCTTTTGTGTTATTTAATGCCGAAGAAGTTTTGTTATATTCAATTTGAATTCTTCATCACTAGACGCAGTTTTAAAGTCATAACCCGGACACGTTCTGTTAGAGTCCCATATAGGTTAATAGAAAATTGTTTATAAAAAAATTGAGTATCCATTTAGAAATGAATACATTTCAAACTTTAATCGGCATTAGATGACCCACTGAGGTTGATATGCCGAAAAAACAAACCAAACCAGAACCAAATCAAACCAAATCCAATACGTTCGGTTTGTAGTTTTTGCGGTGGTCAGAACAGTGTGAATGCAAATTTGAATTCCTTATACGATGACGTAAAAATGGCCAATTAGGTTGGTTGGTTGGTGATTTATGGCATGTCAACCCTCGTGGGTTATTTTATCCGAAGACGTTTTTGTTTTATTCAGTCTTGTTGGGCATTACATTTTAAAAAACTCCATTCTTTTTAAGACACATTTTTTAAATATTTGTTTTCCCATTTCTTTCATCATACTGTCAGATTTTCCATATATCATATACTTATATATGAATAAGAGAAGAGCGTGATGTAATGGTTAAAGTCATAGGAAATGGACTCGTCACCCCGAGTTCAAATCCTGGGCGTGGTAATTGCATGTCACTTTGCGCTAATACCCTTGGGAAAGGTTTGAATTCTACTCTCCCTCCAGCTATGGTAAATAGTAGGGCAGACTGGGCTCTTTAACCTTGGTTAGGCAACGGGTCTAGGTGGGGAAAACTCTGAATTCAAACCTGTTAAACTCCGCTTAAGAAATTGACCTTGTGTCACATCCTGCTCGTCGTAAATATATATAATATTATATATATATATATATATATTATTATATTATAGAAGAGAGAAGAGAGAGATACGTATGGGAGAATATATGAGGAGGTTAATCCGACAATATGTGGAAAAATTAGACAAACAGGGATGTCTATGGAAACTGGCTGAGCACGAGAGAGGAGAGAGAGAGAGAGAAGACGAGACAGACAGACAGACAGACAGAGGGGGGGCAGAAATACTGTAAAAAGAGAGATAGTAGAAAAGATAGTAAAAGAGAATGATAGGAGACTTTACGAGAGAGAGAGAGAGAGAGGAGAGAGAGAGAGAGAGGAGAGAGAGAGAGAGAGGGGGGACAGAAATACTGTAAAAAGATTATAGTAGAAAAGATAGTAATAGAGAATGATAGGAGACTGTACGAGAGAGAGAGAGAGAGAGAGAGAGAGAAGAGAGAGAAGAGAGGGGGGGGGACAGAAATACTGTAAAAGAGAGATAGTAGAAAAGTAGTAAAAGAGAATGATAGGAGACTGTACAAAAAGAGAGAGAGAGAGAGAGAGAGAGGGGGGAAGAGAGAGAGAGGGAGAGAGAGAGAGAGAGAGAGAGAGAGAGAGAGAGAGAGAGAGAGACTTTGCCAAAAAAGAGAGATAGGAAATAGATAAATAGATGGTTAAATAGAAAGCAAACTGTAATAAATGGATCGAGAGTAAAAAGACTACAAGATATATATATATATATATATATATATATATATATATATATAAAAATCTAATGAGTCAGACAAACCTACTAAAAGTTTCGCTTAATGCTCTTCAGGGCTAAGATCCGATTTATCCGGGTAATTTTTGGTAGTATATTTTTACAATCAAACTATTTGCTGTTTTTTTTTGTCACCGCGAGGATTTACCAACAAGTTTGGTATATCATATATATATATATTATATATATATATATATATAACTAAAGAGACATGATTCGTCGAAACACGGTGTCTGTGGATGACTATATATTCTCCTCATTCCCAAGTAGGCTGAGAAATATATAAACCTCCTTATCCTTCCATCTTGGTAGCCGACTAATGGTTCATATGATTGGTTGGTTGGTTGGTTGGTTGCTATATTGTTATGATTGGAATTACCATTTTGACAAAAAAAAATAAAAAAATAAAAACAACAAAACAAAAACAAACAAAACAAAAACAAACATAATAATACTCCCCCCCAAAAAAAAACCCAATAAAGTAATTTTCCAAGAATTTGACAAAAAAAAAAACACACCCCCTCCAAAAAACAACAAACAAACGAAAAAACATTAAAAAAAGATAAAAAGCAAAAAAAAAAAAAATAAATAAAAACGGAAAAAAATAATTTTCCAAGAATTTGACCCCCCCAAAAAAAATCAGCAACAAACATAAAATAAAAAAAACAAGTAAAAACAAAATAAAAAAATCGAAAAAAAAATGTAATTTTCCAAAAATTGACAAAAAAACCCCAAAGACAATACTAAATATAAGAAAAACACAAAAACACAAAAAAGCAAAAAAAAAAAAAAAGAAAAAAAAACAAACAGTAAAAACAAAAAACAAAAAGCGAAAAAAAAATAATTTTCCGAAAATTTGACCTCCCACTCCCCCCAAAAAAACAATACCTCAAAAAACATGAAAATAAAAAAAACACAAAAAACAAGAAAAAACAAAGACAAAAAGCGAAAAAAAAGTAATTTGACAAAAATTTGACAAAAAGAACCACCAAAAAACAATAACCCAAACAAACATAAAAACAAAAAAAGCCACACACACACAAAACACGAAACAAAAAACAAACAAAAAATACAAAAAGTAATTTTCTAAGAATTTGACACCCTACCCACAAAAACATAAAAACATTAAAAAACACAAAAAACAATAAAAAAACCCATCAAAAACAAAAAACAAAAAGCGAAAAAAAGTAATTTTCAAAAAATTTGACAAAAAAACACCAAAAAACAATAACCCAACAAACATAAAAACAAAAAAAGCCACACACACACAAAACACGAAACAAAAAAAAGCAAAAAAAAAAGAAGACAAAAAGTAATGTTCCAAGAATTTGACAAAAAACCCAAAAACAATACCCCAAACAAACACTAAAAAAACCCACAAAAAACAAAACAAAAAAATAAATAAAAACCTCACACACAAAACACCAAAAAACAAAAACAAAAAACAAAAAACAAAAACAAAAAGCAAAAAGCAAAGAGCAAAAAGAATAAACAATAAGCAAAATACAAAAGTAATTTTCCAAGAATTTGACAAAAAACTCAAAAACAATACCCCAAACAAACATTAAAAAACACACAAAAACAACCCCCCCCCCCAAAACAAAACCTCACACACAAAACACCAAAAATAAAAACACCAAAAAAACAAAACAAAACAAAAACAAAAACAAAACAATAAGCAAAAAAACAAAAAACAAAACATAAAAAGTAATTTTCCAAGAATTTGATAAAAAACTCAAAAACAATATCCCAAACAAACATAAAAAAACACACAAAAAACAAAAAAACAAAAAAAAAATCACACACAAAACACCAAAAAAAAAAACCCTAAAAAACAAAAAAACAAAAACAAAACACAAAAAGTAATTTTCCAAGAATTTGATAAAAAAATCAAAAACAATATCCCAAACAAACATACCCTCCCCCCCACAAAAAAACTTCACTCACAAAACAACACCAAAAAAACAAAAACAAAGAAAACAAAAACAAAAACAAATCAACAAAAAACAAAAAGCAAAAAAAATAAAGATAAAAATAAAACACGAAAAGTAATTTTCCAAGAATTTGATTCCTTGCAAGAAAAGAGGAATGGTCATTTTGCGATAGGCATTGATTAACTTTCTTTAATTTCTTCCCATTTGAAAAAAGATGATATGGGAGCGGACAAAGATGGTCGACATTAGAATGTGTATAAAGCTAATTAAAAACACACAGACAAACAAACAAAGAAACCAACAACAACAAAAACTAATTTAAATTTCTTTTCTTTCTCTGACAAGAAAATTTACGCTTGTATCATTTTAAATAATATCTTAATTTACTGAAAAACATGCAATCTCTCTCTCAAAAGTCAACGCTACCTTTTTTTCCCGCCAAAAGAGATACGTTGTTGTTTTGTATCTTCCTCCATCTTTAAACGAGTTTTTCACACATTACTTTAATCATACATCATCACTTCGTTCTATTTATTTCCATTTAGACACGCTTAAAGACAGTTAATTAAGCGTTTCATTGATTTTAACGGCATGTAAATCCGTGTAGGTTTATTTTATGCCTAGAGCTTATTTCTTTGAATGTTTGAGATGAGGCTTGATGATTAATATAGGGCGTCAAGATGCTTCTAAAATACGCTTTGTTTGTACAAAAATCAGTCAATTTATCCATTATAAATGTACAATAAACGTGACTAAACTAAGCTCTAGGCTAGTATTATCTGCGTTATCCGGACTATTGTCCTCATCTTTATTGTTATTTGTACAACGTTTCGGCCGATATACCCTCCAACCTTCTTCCGGTATTTCTTGTCGGGGGTATCCCCTTGGAGTGAATAAAGGGTTAAGTTCAAAGTTCTGTGATGGCTCCCGATTACGACTAGAAAGTTCCCGAGTTAGAAAAGAAGGTTCCCGAGTCCGAAAAGAAGGTTCCCGAGTTCGAGAAGGTTCCCGAGTCCGGCAGGCTAAGGGAGTAAACCCCGAAAACAAATCCGGAGCTGGAGTCTCTAAGGTGGGTGGGGCTGAATCTCAGTACTTCCCAGCAACTCCTGTGGCACCACCGTTGCCAAACCGCGTTGGTTCCTATCTTTCCTTTGGACCACGACGGCTTTGTTGAGAGGGAGCGGATATGCTGCTTGGGCGACAGCTCATCCTCCATAACAACCTGCCAAGGCTACGTAGTTTCCACTACAAAAGGATGTCTGCAAGAGGGACATGAAGACATGCCACATCAACACCAATACATAGGAGGCTTGTGCAGAAGAACTTGCGACCTGGCGCCTACTCGTCAAGCAAGGAACGAAAAGGAGTGTAAAACAAAAAAAGGGGAAAGAAGCCGCCACAGAAAAGGAGCCAAAAGGAAGGAGGGACAAGAGCAACTCCAGTAAGCGTCACCGTTTGTTTGCGGTCACTCCCATTCAAAAATTGGTCCGTTCAGCCGCTCATGCAGTCGCAAATAAAAAAAAGTGGACACTACGCCATCGTCTTTAATAGGCGGAAGGATGGTAACAATTTTGTTGTTATTCCTTTGAAAGTTTTATATAATCTTTATTTATCCAAATGACTTCATTTCATTACTTAATTGGGTGACCACTTAAGCAACAGCTGTACTGTAAGAAACCTGAGACCTTTGTTTATCCAAATGACTTCATTCGACTTCAAATGACCCGAAAAGGGTTTATATATCTTAAAACAAGCCAACCATTTCAGTCAGTTAAGCAGCGATGGGCCTGTTCAGTACTTAATTGGGTGACCACTTAAGCAACATCAGGTACTGTAAGCCACCTGATTCCTTTGTTTATCCAAATGACTTCATTCGACTTCAAATGACCCGAAAAGGGTTTATATACCTTAAAACAAACCAACCATTTCAGTCAGTTAAGCAGCGATAAGCCTGTTCAGTACTTAATTGGGTGACCACTTAAGCAACAGCTGTACTGTAAGAAACCTGAGACCTTTGTTTATTCAAATGACTTCATTCGACTTCAAATGATCCGAAAAAGGGTTTATATACCTTAAAACAAACCAACCATTTCAGTCAGTTAAGCAGCGATAAGCCTGTTCAGTACTTAATTGGGTGACCACTTAAGCAACAGCTGTACTGTAAGAAACCTGAGACCTTTGTTTATTCAAATGACTTCATTCGACTTCAAATGATCCGAAAAGGGTTTATATACCTTAAAACAAACCAACCATTTCAGTCAGTTAAGCAGCGATGGGCCTGTTCTGTACTTAATTGGGTGACAACCTAAGCAACAGCAGGTACTGTAAGCAACCTGATTCCTTTGTTTATCCAAATGACTTCATTCAGCTTCAAGTGACCCGAAAAGGGTTTATATACCTTAAAACAAACCAACCATTTCAGTCAGTTAAGCAGCGATAAGCCTGTTC
>JALAJA010000153.1:55000-57500 GCA_023376005.1 Doryteuthis pealeii | reverse complement strand
TGTTGTCTATTTCTTATTTCAATATTTTTTTTTGGGGGGGGGGCGGTTAAGGGTGTATAGAATGCAAGCTGGTTCGTTCATTACGGATTGCAGCGAAAGTAATCACAGAACTGGTGAAATTGACAATTCCTATCGAAAGGCCTCCCATAGTTTAACCAAAATTCCCCAAGACATACACACAGAAAAAAAAGAAAAAAAAAACTAAAACATGAAATTTGAAAATGCTTCACAAAATTAGATTTCAATTCCATTGCCAGTGATTTTCATCTTAACTTTTAAAAAAATGGAAGCGCGTGGTGTAATGGTTACAGTCATGGGAAATGGATTCGTCGACCCGAGTTCAAATCCTGGATGTGGTAATTGCATTTCACTTAGCGCTATACCCTTGGTATGAAGAGACAGAGAAGAGAAAGAAGAGAAGTGAGTGGAGAGATGAGTGAGGAGAGAGAAAGATGAAAGCGTGAGTGAGTGAGAGAGAGACAGAGAAAGAGAAAGAGAGTGAGCGAGAGAGTGAGAAGAGAGAGAGAGAGAGAGAGAAGAGAGAGAGAGAGAGAGAGAGAGAGAGAGAGAGAGAGAGCGGAGAGAGAAGAGAAAAAGAGATAGAAAAATAAAGGAAAGAGTGAAGAGAGAGAGACAGACAAAAGAGAGGCATAAGAAAGAAAGGGAAAAACATAAGTAAGCTGGCACAAGACGATTCATATAATAAAAGAGTTGACTTTAATTGCATTTCACTTAGCGCTATACCCTTGGGAAAGGTATGAATCCTACTCCCCTCCCATTATGAATAATAGCAGGGCAGACTGGCTCTTTAACCCTTGGTTAGCAGAACCGGTTCAGGAGAAGGAAAACTCTGAATTCAAACCTGTTGAAGTCCGCTTAAGAAATTGACCTTGTGTCACATCCGTGCTCGCAGGGAGGGGTTGGTAAATATATATATTAAAAATAGTTTAGGAACGCTCCAGCGACTTAACCCCCCCCCTCGAAAAAATCTAAAGGTACTGTTGCTTATCTGACACACAATCAAAATACCGTTCCTTAATCTCATTTCATTCCACAGGAGCACTTTGGGTATTTACTATGCGCATAAACCCCCAAAGGGGTGTAAAGGGGCTCCTTAGCCTTGATCGGCAACATATCAGTCAGGTCCGACACAAAACCATGCTGCCTTTTCAAGGAAAGAGGCTAGGGTAAAACCCCGAAACAAATCAGGAGCTGGAGTCCTTAGGTGGTGTTGTTGTATAGCCGACTACTACGCGACTTCAATAAACAACAGATACGTAATACAACAAAATAGGACCCTTCTTTTATTTTCTTCGGTGTATGGGTGGTAAAGGTATAGAGCTTTACAATGAAAATGCCGGTGGTTGGCGAAGAGCGCAGTGTTCACAATGAGTGCCCGAGGGGTGTTTGCTGACGGGAGACGCGAAGTTTCCTCTTGGCTGCTGCTGGGTCTCTGACTTCGCTCGGCTGTCTTGAACTTCGGCTCGAACCCTCAGGCCTTTATATTGATAGATACTCCTACAGCATCTTGTATCTTTTGATCTGATAACGGACCTTTGTTTATATATTTTTTTATCTTCTCCATGCTTCTTTGACCGGAAAGCCTCGATTCCGTTTTCCTCTTTTTTAAAATATATTTTATTATTATTTTCTTTGTCTTTTTGCCGGATGCTCTCCGTCTTCCGGGCGAGGACAATACAACAGTGTGATGCCATCCAGTATTACCCATTAACTTCTGCGACACTACCATTGCCAAACCGCATTGGTACCTTACCTCTTTCCTTTGGATACACAGTGGCGTGGAGAGGGAGGATTTGCTGCATAGGCAACATGCTCATCCTCCATATGAACCGCCCAGGCTATGTAGTTCACGTTCAAATTCAAATTTAAAAAAAAAAAAAAAAAAGAAAGAAGAGTAAACTAAAAAAAAAAAAAGAGAACGAAAAAAACAAACCTTTGACACTACTACCATCGTCTCTCGGAAACGGAAGTCTGCCAACCAACCAGTTAAGGCGGATTTGGCTGAGCAGTGAATTCAATGGGTTTGATTTTACGGCATGTAAACCCTTGTTGGGTTATTTATGCCAAAGATGTTTTTTCTTTTTATTCATTCTTGTGGACTGGTTAGATCTTTACGGCATATCAACCCTTGTTGGGTTATGATTCTATGATAATTCCAATGAGTGTTTTTGCCATTAATGGTATAAACGCTATGTGAAATGTAAACAGCCTCACCCTGGATTAGAACTCGGGCTGCCGTGACCATTCCTTTAACGATAATACGACCGCATTACAATTATATCAGTGTTTTGCAGTATTTACTATTAAGATATTAAATCCCCCGCAAAATCTAGTATGTTATCATTCTAAATTTGTTAAAAAAAACATTCTTCAAGAAATAAATCAAACCTTCATTATTTTGCTCAAAAACAACGCCCTGGTGATATTTAATGTGATATAGAGTTACTTTCATAAATTGTTTAAGATGCATCATGCTTCG
>JALAJA010000153.1:35000-45000 GCA_023376005.1 Doryteuthis pealeii | reverse complement strand
TGTTAACCATTATTTCAAATTCAATTAAATATACCTCACTTACCGTGCATAATTAAAAGGATACCCATCAATTACGCAACAAGGGTATTGTGACGTAAGCAGTGACGTAGTTTTGGTTGCACACAAATAGGCACCGAATCTCCATTATGATAAGATTTCAGAATAGAGAAACACTTTTGAATCGTGACTTCCGACTCTTGATGAGTCGACGTTAATTGACCAAAACCAATTTTATTAAAGTCTTGGATCCGGATCACTCAACGGCGCGTGTGAGAATCTAGCTCACTGAACGAGAGGCGCCATTGTGTCTTCCCTCTTCAACAGCTAACTAGAAACCGATTATCTTGGCAAACAGGAAGAGGGGTCAAAATAGGGTTAAGGGACGTCACTCACAATATTTTTATATTTATATTTGTGAAGTTTTATTCTCTCAGACACGTGACAAGTGCTCCCTTGCACCTTGGCACTCTAGATGACAGCCCTCTAAGCCAGTACTTTCAGTTGGCTCAACTAATAAGTTTGTAATTGGTTTGTATTATGGTTAATCTAAGTACATAGACCAAAAATAGGTTGATTTGGATTTATCATCTTGACTTTATCAATATGCACAAAATAAGTATGAAGCAAGAAAAAATTAAGTATATATTGAAATGTGATACTTTAACAAAATTTCCTGAATGTCTTTAAATTTTTGTGCTAACAAATACAATTTTTTTTTCATTAAATTATAAGAATAGTTTAGCAATAGTTTTGAAATAAATGGCAAAATTACAATAGAATCGTCAAATGGCAGAAAGAAAATTATAGCTAGCAATGATGTCCTTTTAATTTTTTTTTTTTTTTTGTTTTGACACTAAATGAATTATTTTTAAAAATATACCCTCCACTTACATATATACATCCAATATATACATATATACATATATACATCCTCGGTTAACCATTATCTTGAATTTAAATAAATACACTATACTAACGTGCATAATTAACAGGATACCCATGAATTATGCAACAAGCGTATTGTGATGTAAGCGGTGACGTAGTTTCGGTTGCAGACACTGGATCTTTATTATGATAAGATTTCAGAATAGAGAAACACTTTAGAATCGTGACTTCCGACTCTTGATGCGTCGACGTTAATTGACCAAGACCAATTTCATTAAAGTCTTGGATCCGGATCACTCAACGGCGCGTGTGAGAATCTAGCTCACTGAACGAGAAGCGCCATTGTGTCTACCCTCTTCAACAGCTAATTAGAAACTGATTATCTCGGCAAACAGGAAGAGGGGTCAAAGTAGGGTTAAGGGACGTCACTCACAAATCCCTGTCCTCGGTTAACCATTCTCTTGAATTTAAATAAATACACTACACTAACGTGCATGATTAACAGGATACCCATCAATTATGCAACAAGCGTATTGTTTAATGAATTAATATCTTGTTAATGTTTCATTAATTATCAGTTTCACAATATTTCTTCATAATGGCAATATCAAGAAGGATAGGATTTTATATGGGTTTTTTATTGGAAAAAAAAGTTATGACTTTTAGTCTTCTCTTTCTGTCACAGTTTTTTATATCACTTATTAAAAACTTATTACACAAATAATTGTAGCTGACCTCATTTTTTTATTCATAAATTTTCTTACCAGTTATTTAAATCTAGAGAAATTTTTTTTTTTCTTTATATTTTTTTGGTCTTAAATTGCATTTTTTTTTTCAATAGGATTGAAAAAATGATTTGATATTTGTGTCAAGAATAAAGTTATTAAGTAAAGTAGTTTGTTATTTTAATTTATTTAATTTTTTTATGGTGTTTTGGCTTTAGTAGTAGAATTTATGTCTCTTGTATTTCTTTCAATCTGTTAATTTCATTTGTTTATTTTCACATAAATTATTTTATTCTAAAAATAAATTTATTTTGTTATATAAGTGTTAAATATTTTCTATTTTTTGAAGTTTTTTTTTTTCATCAGTAATTTAAACATCTTAACTAATTGTTTATATACTCTTGGTTGGAAACCCTATAATATGACGTAGTTTCGGTTGCAGACACTGGATCTCCATTATGATAAGATGTCAAAATAGAGAAACACTTTAGAATCGTGACTTCCGACTCTTCGGGCGTCGACGTTGATTGACCAAAACTTCGGAAATGTCTGCGACGTGCGGTAAATGTTTGTGTGACGTCATCGGTGACCACTGGAGTTTCCGTTTGGGCAGCGCAACGGGACAAAAAAAGTGACAGGACAAAAAACACGGACAATGGACTTAAAGTAGATTGTTGACAGAAGACAAGGGGGGTCTGTCTGGATGGGGATATATGTTTGTTAGGGGCGTATGTTTGTCTTTGCATAAACGTGGGACAGTCAAACAGTTGATGGGGGGGGTGGAGGTAGGTTCGAGGGATTGTCACCAAAGAGAGGGGAGGGAAAGGGGGTAGGAATAAAACAGCCGAAGAGAAAAAATAAAGTTTCCATCCGATGCTGAAAGATATATATATATATATATATATATATATATATATATATATATATATACGGAGATATAGATAAAATCTGTTATGTTTATATAATACGATATATATATATATATGTGTGTGTGTGTGTGTGTGTGTGTGTATATATATATATATATATATATATATATATATATATATATATATATATATATATATATATATAGGTGAAACAGAAACATGACACTAGTCAATTGACAATGCATTTGCGATTCTATTAACGAAGTTTTTATCGGACATGAACAAATAGATAGGAAAAAATATATATATATATAACTTGTAACTGCAAAAAGTTAAACAAATTCTTCAATTTGACCATTTTTATTTTAAATTAAAAAATGATACATCTGTTGCAATATTCCACCGGATGTAAACCAGACTAGATTAGATATATATTTTTATTAAAAATTCAAATCTTTTCTCAATAGAACACCACAAAGGTAAGAGACCGATGTTATCTTCTCCAATAGCTTATATAATAATTATATTAATTTGATGCTTCAAAAGAGTCCAATAATAGATGAGGAAAACTTTCCATTAGGGACTTCACTCTCGCTCTTAAAAAATTTATCTTTTATTGTTTTATATTTTATTTTTGTTATTTTTTAAACTTTTGAGAGAAGTCCCTTTGAAGGAATTTTTCATTTATTCAACTCATCTCATGGATTTTTATTTTATTCATTCATTAATTTTGTCATTAATTCTTAGCTATATATATATATATATATATATATATATATATATATATATATATATATATATTCGCATCTGATGAGTCGGGAGAATTAGACATTTTGTCTAAGCTCCTCGAAATAGTCTATAATGCAAGATCTCTAAGTCTTTTGTTATTTCTTTAATTATAAATTTGCTCTGTGACTCTAACAATAAGAGCACACATTGAGCTCTCAAACTGCGACAAGTTGTTTTTAAAAAAAACCTATGTCGTAAGGAAGATTTCTTCTCTGGACTTTTGGATTATATATATATATATATATATATATATATATATATATATATAATATATATAAACACCATATCCTTGACAGTCATTTTTAATAAAGTATGCCTAAATATCTCTATATATATATATAATATATATATATATATATATGACCCGACTATCCGAGTTCAAGACCAGGACAAGGCTGTTTACATTTCACTTAGCGTGAATGTACATTTGGAAAGGCATGCAACTATGTCTAATCCTCGAAGAAGAACAGACTGAGTTCTTGGGACAGCAGCCGGGATAGAATAAAATTGATAAATACATTCTTCACGAATTACGAAACACAACACAAATCCAGGATGAATGTCTCGGAATTTTTGAGATGAGGATAATTAGTATTATTTGGATTATTCGGACTATTAATTATAATAACTTACTAGTTGGTTGCATACCTTTCCCAATGGTATTAGCATTGTGTGAAATGCAAACAGCTTCGCCCAGGATTTGAACTCGGGTCACTGTCTCCATTTTCCACGACGATAACCATTACACATTCCCCTCATTTTGCCATATAAGGTGTATTAAAATATACTAACTTCTCAAACATTCATCCAGTATTATGTGGATTATTCTGACTATTGTCCTCATCTTCATTATTATCTGTACTACGTTTCGGCCGATGTGCTCTCCGGCCTTCTTTAGGTATTTCTTGTCGAATTCGGGAACTTTCTTTTCCAATTGGACACACATCCTAGTGGATAAAGGAGTTAGGTTAAGACAGTTCTAAGTGACAGTTATCTCTAGACTGCAAGTTCAATCCAGGTCAAGGGCAGCAGTAACATAGAATAATAATTAACACGTCTTAACACCTGTACCCCAGCTATGGTTAGTGGAATGAGAACAAGATACCCCGTGGACTGAATAAATGGTTGGATTCAAAGTTCCGTGATGGCTCCCGATTACGACAAGAAGGTTCCCGAGTTCGAAAAGAATGTTCCCGAATCCGAGAAAGTTCCTGAGTCCGACTTATTAACTTGGTTTGTTGCCGAGTGGCAAGACGTCAGAGTGCAGTATGGACGGTGACTAGGGATCAGACGTGTAGCGATTCTTCTTGTTGCGGTGTGTCTGACTCCAGCGGACGTTCTCCACTTCTCTCTCTTCTTTCCTTCTTCTCGGTGTCTTTTACTCCGGTTGGCGGTCTGTTATTTATGGGATCCAGACATCCCTCTGATTGGCCAGCCACTCGATAACATTGCCTACCTGTCCAAATGGCCTTGTGTCAGCCTTAGCTGCAGTTTTCTATTGTTTTTTTTTCAAGGCCAACTATTGTTTCATTTAGTTAAGTTTTTGAAATTTTTGACCAACTTTTCAAAAACTTGGAATCTTTTTTAAAATATTTTAAAAAATGTTAAAAATTGCTTTATTTTGTCAAAATTTAAAATTCCGATCATATTGGTCAAATTCCATAATTCAAGGAATTTATGCCTACGTGAGAATTCTTTGTTTAGATAAATTTATATCTTTAATATAAACATTATTATTATTATTATTATTATTATTATTATTATTATTATTATCTCCTTTTGAGTTTTCACACCAGTGTTAGCTGAAGGTATTTCACTGGAGTCTGAGTGACAGCAAGTCTCCTCAGGTCTCCAGGACTCTTCTGAGTATTCTGGCAGATTGCAGCAGTGCAGTGTTCTGAATGGTTTCAATCCTTCCTCTGATTTCCAAACATTCCAAACCCTTTTCTAATCCTTTTGGGACTGTTCCAAGTGCACCAACTACAATTGGTATCACTTTCACTTTCATATTCCATAACTTTTTCAGTTCTCTGGCAAGGTCCAGATATTTGTCCATTTTTTCATTTTCCTTTAGCTTCACCCTGTGATCTGCTGGCACTGCAAAATCCACCAGTTGGCAAGTTCTTTCTCTTTTGTTAATCAACACTAGGTCTGGTCTTCTTGTTGGGATAAGGTGATCCGTTTTTATTTCAAAGTCCCAGAGAATTTTATGCGTTTCGTTCTCAAGAACAGATTCTGGTTTATGCATATACTATTTTGTTGTATGGTCAAAATTTAATTTTTTGCATAATTCCCAGTGGATCACCTTCCCAACCCAGTCGTGTCTAGTTTTGTATTCTCGTTGTGCTAGTTTGCTACATTCGGAGAGTATATGGTTAACAGTCTCATCTCTATTACCACAAAGTCTACATTTACTATTTTGTTGGGTCTTATCAATTTTCGCTTTTATATAGTTTGTCCTTATGGCATTATTGTGTGCAGCAATTATTAATGATTCTGTTTCTCTTTTGAGGTTTCCCTTTCTTAACCATGTCCAAGTCTTTTCATGTGCAACCTCATCTATTTGTCGTTTGAAGCGTCCATATAATTGTTTTTCTTCCCATTTTTGTTTTCTAGTCTTTGTCGTTTTTCTGTTTGTCCATCTGCCGTTTCTACTATTGTTGGCCGCCATAAGTAATTTGTCTTTGCTCTTCCTTGTGTAATCTTCAAGTTGTTGGATTGTGGTTTCTACGCATTCCTCTATGTTGGCAAGACCTCTTCCCCCTTCCTTTCTTGACACATACAATCTATCTCTATCATCTCTAGGGTGGAGAGCCTTGTGCATGGTCAATAATTTTCTCGTCCTTTGGTCTATCTGACTGAGTTCTTCTTTTGTCCATTTTAAGAATGGTCCTGAGTATCTTATAATGGGGACAGCCCAGGTATTAATTCCTTTGATCAGATTTCTGCTGTTAAGTTTCGTTTCTAGAAGTTTTTTTAAAGTTTTCTAGTTCTCCTGAGATATTCTTTTTTAACTTTTTTTAATTTTTTTAAACTTTTATTATTATTATTATTATTATTATTATTATTATTATTACATTTTCTTTTCTTACAGTAACTTTTAACTTTTAACAAACTACCATTATTAATAATTAGGGTAGTTTTAATTAATTAGTAGTTAACCAACAGATCGCCATTCAACCCATAACACTTTAGTAGCGTTGTATTGTTGTTTTTAGTTAAGTTAGCGAAAACATGGACACAATGACCCTTGGTAACGACCAGTTTTAAGCCTACGTGATTTTCAAACTAAGATATATATATATATATATATATATATATATATATATATATATATATATATATATATACTCTATCAATAATAATAAGCACTCTATTCTTATAAAAATAGTAAGATATCATCAATATTATCAATAGTGGGAGATGAACAAACTGAGATCGATACTAACAGACTGAGATCAATACGAACAGACTGACATAGATAGATAGATAGAGAGAGAGGGGGGGAGAGAGAGATTGATAGATAGATAGATATGGACATACCAAGATAGATAGATATGAACAGACTTAAATAAGATAGATTAATAGATATATAGATATATATACAATGTGTGTCAAAAAAGAGATTGAAGCTGTATTTTCCAAGATAGAAATGAATAATGGATGGAACCTTAATTTTTATCAGAATACAAGGTGTGTCAAAAAGTACAAAAAATCTCGATCCTTTTTAGACACCCTTTATATATATATATATATATATATATATATATATATATATATATATATATAGAGAGAGAGAGAGAGAGAGAGAGAGAGATAGGAACAGACAAATAGATAGATATGAACAGACCTAAATAGATAGATAGATAGATAGATAGATAGATAGATAGATTTGAACGGTCTTAGATAGATTGATATGAACAGCCTTAGATAGATAGATAGATAGATAGATAGATAGATATGAACGGTCTTAGATAGATTGATATGAACAGCCTTAAATAGATAGATATGCAGAGACTTTAGATAGATAGATAGATAGATAGATAGATAGATTTAAGCCAGAATACACAGATATATTTAACTTGAATGACACCATATATCTAAACTGAAACAAACTATTTGAATTTACAAAAATGTCAAATAAAAATGGTACTAATGTACAATAGCGCGCAAGTGATAATATCATGAGACTATGTATTAAAAAAAGTACATTTCATTAAATTTCACGGAAATACACGAAAACTTTAAGACTAGCGTCTTAAAGTTTTCGGGTTTAGGGTTGGTGTTAGGCTATTTCGACATCTAATGCTATTTATACGTAAAATGCGATTCAAATGATTCAAAACAAGAGGAGATATGATTGAAGTCTATACATATACCTATGTATTTTATTCATCAAACTTTGATCTATTAATTGTTGATCAAAATATCAATATCAGGGGTCATAAATTAAAACTCTTATACAAATTTTGTAAAGCAAATGCAAGATAAAATTATTTTAGTAACAGAGTGGTGAATACATGGAATAAACTACCATCATCAATAGTGAATGCTCCATCTCTAAACTCCTTTAAGGCAATGTTAGATAATCTGTGGAAAGAGTATAAATATTCTGTGGAATTAAGATGAATGTTTATAAGGAACAGCTGACAGGTCTCTGAAAATATATTATTATTATTATTATTATTATTATTATTATCACCATTATTATTATTATTATTATTATTATTATTATTATCACCATTATTATTATTATTATTATTATTATAATCACCATTGTTATTATTATTATTATTTACTCCTTTTGAATTTTCACATCAGCATTAGCTGATGGTCTTTCACTGGAGTCTGAGTGACAGCAAGTCTCCTCAGGTCTCCAGGACTCTTCTGAGTATTCTGGCAGATTGCAGCAGTGCAGTGTTCTGAATGGTTTCAATCCTTCCTCTGATATTCAAACTTTCCAAGCCCTTTTCTAATCCTTTTGGGACTGTTCCAAGTGCACCAACTACAATTGGTATCACTTTCACTTTCATATTCCACAACTTTTTCAGTTCTCTGGCAAGGTCCAGATATTTGTCTCAATCCTTCTTCTGATATCCAAACTTTCCATACCCTTTTCTAATCCTTTTATTATTATCACCATTATTATTATTATTATTATTATTATTATTATTATTATTATTATTATTGATGTTGTCTTCGGATAAGCAGATAGATCGGAGACCTAATATACTAGCTGAAAAGATATTATTTTAGTAACAGAGTGGTGAATACATGGAATAAACTACCATCATCAATAGTGAATGCCTCATCTCTAAACTCCTTTAAGGCAATGTTAGATAATCTGTGGAAAGAGTATAAATATTCTGTGGAATTAAGATGAATGTTTATAAGGAACAGCTGACAGGTCTCAGACCTAATATACTAGCTGAAAAGATATTATTATAGTAACAGAGTGGTGAATACATGGAATAAACTATCTTCATCAATAGTGAATGCTCCATCTCTAAACTCCTTTAAGGAAAGGTTGGATAGTCTTTGGAAAGATTATAAATATTCTGTGGAATTAAGATGAATGTTTATAATGAACAGTTGGCAGGTCTCAGACCTGATGTACTAGTTGAAAAAAAGATATTATTATAGTAACAGAGTGGCGAATATCAATGTTAGATAATCTGTGGAAAGATTATAAATATTCTGTGGAATTAAGATGAATTTTATTATAATGGAGAGTGTGGGTTTGTCTGTCTGTAACTGAAACTATATTACTATAAAGTCCCAAATCCCTTTGTTATTTACATCACATTCTCCATGATTTTATTTTTATCTAAACTTCAATTATTAATAAAATTGTTTTATATCATTAAGACTGTTGACCGTATCTACATACTAATAGCATGCAATTGTATTTATATATACAACAAAATAGTGGATTACAGTGTGAATGGGAAGGCTAATTTGCATATTGATCTTAAAAAAATGATTTTAATAAATATATGCTTAGTATTTTTGATTTAAAATTGTTTGGTTTTATCTTAATGAATATGAGCAAAAATCTTGGGGATAAATCTTAAAAGAAATCCATTAACAAGAAGAAATAACTGTAATATTATCCTTTACTTCTTATTTTAACCAGATAGTTAAATTATGAAAATTTACCAATGAAAGACGGGAGTAATGGAAAATGATGGAAGAGTTAGTTTCAAAGTTGTTCTATTTTTTTATCATACCCCCTCTGTTCCAAATATTTTTATCTGAATTCTTATTCAGTTTCATTAGCCTTTCTAATCTAACATGATATTTCATTATATTAAAACTTAAATACTAGCACCCGGAGGGTGCATATATTTGCTAGTGTTTATAAGGAACAGTTGACTGGTCTCATACCTAATATACTAGCTGAAAAGATATTATTATTATTATTATTATTATTATTATTATTATTATTATTAGCAAATATACGCACCCTCCGGGTGCAAGTATTTTAGTTAAATTTTATAATAAAATATTCTATTAAATTAGAAAGGCTAATGAAACTGAATAAGAATGTAGATAAAAAGATTTTGAACGGAGGGGGTATGATTGAAAAATAGAACAACTTTGAAACTAACTCTTCCATCATTTTCCGTTACTCCCGTCTTTCATTGGTAAATTTTCATAATTAAATTGTTTAGTTAAAATAGGAAGGAAAGAATAATATTACAGTTATTTCTTCTTGTTAAGGGATTTCTT
>JALAJA010000153.1:17500-30000 GCA_023376005.1 Doryteuthis pealeii | reverse complement strand
AATGGCGGCTGAAAACCGCTATTTTTTTTTTCAAAGAAAATTAAAAATTTAATGAGTTACAGTAGTGTAATATATCTAATTATAGGTTTTCTGGGTCACAGGAAAAAATATTAATTTTAGTATTATCTACGTTATTCGTACTATTGTCCCCATCTTCATTGTTATTTGTACAACGTTTCGGCCGATATACCCTCCGGCCTTCTTCAGGTATTTCTTGTCTGACTCGGGAACCTTCTTTGCGAACTCGGGAACTTTCTTGTCGTATTCGGGAGCCATCACGGAACTTTGAACCTAACCCTTTATTCAGTCCACGGGGGTATCCTGTTCTCATTCCACTAACCATAGCTGGGGTAGGAGTTGTGTTAATTATTTTTCTAACTGCTTTCACACAGGATTGAACTCGGGTTCCAGAGATAACTGTCACTTAGAACTGTCTTAACCTAAGATTCATTCAGAGAAATAATTTTAGTATATTATTATTTATATTTTGAAGGCAATTACAATGCGTATAAGATAAGACAGTGTCCAATGGCTATTCAATTTCGAAGTATCTTCATCTTCAGAGACTGTTTTTGAAAACAATCTCTGAAGATGAAGATACTTGGAAATTAATTAGACATTGGACATTGTTTTATTTTATTTTATACGCATTGTAATTGCCTTTAAAATATAAATAATAATATACTAAAATTAAAATATTTCTTTTTGTTCTTTTTCTATCAGGTCCATTACTGTGTGGATGGAAATGTGCAGTTAGTAAGTTCTAAGGATGTCAAGTTGACCCTCAATGTAATAGTAAGTTAAATGTTCATCTCTCTCTCTCTCTATATATATATATATATATATATATATATATATATATATATATAATTTTCATTTGACAAGCGTAGATATCTTTTTCCCCCTAGCCCTTACATAATAAATGCACACAGCACATCAAAAGTTAAAAGAATATTTTCTCGACACTTACTTGAAACAAACATTTTTTCTTAATGAACATACATTCGCGCGCACACACACACCTATACGTTATACGCATTGTACTTGCCTTTAAAATATAAATAATAATATACTTTACTTAACAATGCTTCAAGCAAATTATCAAATACTATTAATATTAGTAATTCAATCAACCCTTATCTTTTTATTATGTATTCTAAGTGAAAGATTTTTTTTTCACTTTCATTAGAGAAATCCTAATATCTTGTTTGTTTTATTAACTTAAGATTTAAAGAAAATTAACAATTTATTAACAAATTGCTAGGTGTGTATTTATTTATTGGGGATCCTGTAATACATAATAATATCTGTTTTTAATATCTGTTTTTAATATATAATCTAGTTTTAGAAAAAATTAACTTATTATTAAAAAAATCTTTCGGTTGGACTTATTTAGGGGTGATACTGTAATACCAAATTATATCCGTTTTGATTATATAATGCCCAACTAAAAATGAAAAAATCTTGCTACCTTTGGTTTAGAAGAAAATTAACTTTTATTTTTTTTAAATGTTAGGGTGTACTTATTTATGGGTGATACAGTAATACCAAATAATATCCGTTTTGAATATATAAGTAAGTCGTCGGGGTGGCCTAATGTCGGTATCAGCCAAACAGTGAGGGAGTCTATCCCCTTTTCACTAGCGCTAGACCAAGGAGATTGTTTTTGCATCTGAGGTGGAGCGCCACACCTACCACCAGCTCCTTACTTTACCACACAGATCCCTGTGCTACTCATAACGCTGTGTTGGTCAGGACCGGTATCGAACTAGGAACCTTGTGGTTTCTAGCCGAACGCTCTACCGACAAAAAAAAATGTTAGGGTGTACTTATTTATGGGTGATACAGTAATACCTAATAATATCCGTTTTGATTATATAATGCTCAACTAAAAATGAAAAAATCTTGGTACCTTTGGTTTAGAAGAAAATTAACTTTTATTTTTTTTTAATGTTAAGGTGTACTTATCTATGTACGTGAAATTACGTGGCGGTGTTAATAGTGGTGTTAATAGCGGCGGTTGGGGTGGTGGGGGTAGCGTACGTGATATTAAGGACAAGAAAGGTGTGATGCCACACCGAGGACCAGAGGCATCTCCGATTTGGAAACGAAAGAGTAACACTAACTCAACAGTGTTAGTCGTGAATAATAAATAATAAATTATAAATAATAAATTTATTAATCAATAGTAGTACAAATTATTAAAAAAATATAAGTAAAAGAAAAACTTTATTGGTTTAAACTACTATTGAAGGGAGGCCATGCCTAATAGCGTGAAGCTAATCCCATGGACATGACCACCCTTGGACGCTCACAGGAAACAATACATGAAACACACAACGTAAACATATACATATATATCATGAGACAAATTAGCCGTGTGAGAATCTAAATGCAAATCTGTTGTTTATAAGAGGCAATAAAATGATTTTTCAAAAGTGTTTTAAGGACAAAATAATTAACTGAAACAAGCTTCATCTTTTCTTTATCAAAAAATAACGACTGAACAGTATTCCAGGAATTAATTGCATTAAAACGAATCGAATTATGCCCAAAACTAACAGTGTTGATGATAGGGAAATTAAACAAACCAGATTGGTCAGCACGAGTGACATGAGCATGGGTGAAGTCAACTGCAAAAACATTCTGAACAGAAACAGGCATTTTATTGTGGAATAGTTTATGTAAGAACAAAATATTTACACAATGAACCATATCAGAAAATTTGAGAATAAAGGTGAGGTGAAGCGAATGAGCAACATATCAGAGACGAGCGAACCAGAAAGTTTGGATGGCCAGTGGTTCAAGTTCCCCCAGCTCTGATAATCTGAGTTCGGAGAACATAAGTATAGGCAGTGAGACTAGTATATATATTTACCAACTCCTCCGCACGAGCAGGATACGACACAAGGTCAATTTCTTAAGCGGAGTTCAACAGGTTTGAATTCAGAGTTTTCCTTCTCCTAGACTGGTTACCTAGCCACGGTTAAAGAGTCCAGTCTTCCCTGCTATTTATCCATAAGTGGAGGGAGAGTAGGATTCATACCTTTCCCAAGGGTATTAGCGCTAAGTGAAATGCAGTTAAAACGTCCAGGATTTGAACTCGGAGCGACGAGTCCATTTCCCATGACTTTAACCATTACACCACGCGCTTCCTACAACAGTGAGACTAGTATAAGTTATCAAAGGGAAATCCGTATCAGCGTCACAAACGACCAACACATTGTTACATATTAATTGGACCCCTATTACTTTTTAAGGTAGTATAGAAATCCTTATGGCGATCAGTACAGCTGATGGCCTTGAGAGTGAGTGACAATGCTTGACCTCACTCTCACCTTGCGTTCTGGGGATAGAATCGTGAGAACGGAACCCCGATAGAAAGCCCCCTTCCGGTTTAAGGTGGGCAACTCAGTAAGAGTTGCAGTAAGTCAGTTACAGAAGAGTTGCAGTAAGTCAGTTACAGTTAGAGTTGGAGTTAGTCAGTTGCAGAGTTAGAAGCTAGCAAGATGTGACTCTCAGCGCGCAGTTGTCTGGCCTGGGTTCCGGAATAAACTAACATCCAAAGTAAATCGAAGTCTTGTTGTTATTACTAAAAGCTAACAATGACACCAGGCTTCTGATAAGAAATGGTCCCCAGCAGAACCAGACACGGAACCCCCAATAAAATACCAGACCATTAGAAGATAGATGATAGAAGTACCAAGCCGGCCAGAAGAGAAGTATGCAACAGATATATCGATTTGATGCCTTAAGACCACAAGAAGCAGATCCGGCCAGAAGAATAAAAGAGGTATATAACAACATGACGAGGATTGGTGGTTCTTTCTGAAGATTTTAAAAAAACTTGACTGTTTTCATTTTGTTTCTTAATACTTCAGTATTATCCAATTAATCTGGAATGGGTTAATTAGATTTTATCGATTAATTAATCTTAATTTTATAAATATTAATTATCCATTTATTCTTTTAGATTCTTGACAAAAGCCTCTATTTATATCAAATGAATCATAAAACACAACCTATGTCCCAAAATGGTGATACATTTAGTGTATAAAATTTATATGAAAATGTAACAAATATATTGGGACAGATGTAGAATTATTCTATTTAAGCTTGTTAATATCAACAAATATTTATCCTAATGTTAGAAGAATTATCAATTGTTTACAATTAGATAATATTTATAGTTAGAGTCGTGGGAAATGGACTCGTCGACCAGAGTTCAATTCCTGGATGAAGCTGTTTGCATTTCACATAGCGCTAATACCCTTGTGAAAGGTATGAATCCAGTTCTCCCTCCAGCTATGGGTAAATAGCAGGGCAGGCTGGGCACTTTGACCATGGCTAGGTAACCAGTCTAGGAGAAGGAAAACACTGAATTCAAACCTATTAAAATCCGGTTAAGAAATTGACCTTGTGTCGCATCCTGCTCGTGCGGAGAGGTTGGTAAATATATATAATAAGATGTGAAATGCAAATAGCTTCGTCTAGGATTTGAACTTGGTTCGACGTGTCCATTTCCCACGACTCTAACCATAACACCACGCGCCTCTATAAGTAAACTATTTATAGGTTTAACCTAAGCAGCAGTAGTGAACAAACTATGGCAATGAAAGGTAATTTGCTAACCCTATCATAATTACAACACTTTCTTATTATTATCCTAATTAAAAACGGCTTTTTGAAACGTTTAAAATTTGCTTTACAGTCGTTAGATTGTTAGATTATCTCCATCCCATAATAATTGTTATATTTAGTGTATGAAATTTAAAGGAAAAAAAATGAAACAACTATTATAGAACAGAAGTAGTTATATATAATATGTAAGGAAGCGACTGTATAGAATTGGGTTGAATTTATTTAACAAATTTATTGTATAATGTTGTTCCACGAGAAATAATAAAATCCTTATATCTTTTTTGTTAGAAAAAAAAATTAACATTTTATTAGATTAGGAAACTCTTGTATTCCTACCACCCTGTCGGCTGGGGCGTTAGAATGCACCGACTGCACCTCTGTAAGTACAATGAAACAATATATTCAAACAATTATTATTTATCAACATTGTTACCCACGACGCAGACAGGAGACGCAACTGATGCGTGTTCTTCTCTCGATGATAAGAGGTAAAAGGGACCTTTAAAATTGGAGCTTCCACTTATATTAACTGCTCGCTACACCACCTTGCGTCTACCGGCAAACACGGAATGTAATTACCTCTCGTGTCCCCAAACGTCAAATAGGGGAGCCGTGGCAAGTAAAGTATGTCATCCCTACACCTACAATAAAAAAAATTAATTCCTTGTCAGAAATTAGGGGAAGAAAAAAAAACAGAACGAAAGAATAAAACCTTTTTTTATACTCAAGAAATTTCAGATAATTCTGGTTTTATGTTAAAGCTGTACGGACACTGAATGCCGTGCGAAGGACTTACCAGGAGCGATGTCCGATAGGGATAGGAGGTGAGAGAGATTCAAAGGAATTTGTACTGTTAGCACAACGTGATGATGATGATGATGATGATGATATAAAAGGAAGATACAAAAAGAATGTGTTACAGTTCCTAACCCAAATGTTTCTTCAAATCTTTACAAAATAGAAAAAGACCCACAATGGGGCCACCTGTTGGCCGTGGGTGGCGACCCACGATGCTTAAGGACGGAGTCTTGGTGGATGAGCAGTTCATGACTTACAACACTCCACTTAGACCCTTACTTAGGCTAGACGGGCGGTCGGAGAGGTACCTCTGCAGAGGGGTAAAACTTCTTCCAATGGGGCCACCTGCTAGCCTTGAGTAGCGACCCGTGATACTTAAGGGTAGAACCCTGGTGGCTGAGCAGTCCATGATATTCAACACTCCAATTTGGCCCTTACTTAGGCTAGACGGGCGGTCGGAGAGGCCCCCTCCGATCAATCGGCTGGCCACGTCAAGCCCTAGCACTCATATGATCACCCCAACCCTATTGCCCTTATGGCAACCCCCAATCCTTCTTATCATATGGGTGCTAGAAGGTGGCTGAGGGTCTACATGTCCTGGGAATTACGTTAAACTCTATCTAATGGTGAGGTTCCAGTTTTGGAGGTTTGGGGAATGTGGAGCACCCTTTCATCACCATTGCTCCCTGGTCCACTCTGACCCGGAGTGGTAGTACCTGTTAGGGTCCCATCTATGGGTTAAATAGAAAAACATGAGTTTATAAAAATGAGTATCAATTAAGAATGGGTATATTTGACAACAAGTCTGCTCAGGTCTCCAGGACTCTTCTGAGTATTCTGGCATATTACAGCAGTGCAGTATTCTGGATTGTGTCCATTCTTCCTCTGATTTCCAGATTATTATTATTATTATTATTATTATTATTATTATTATTATTATTAACTCTATGCTAGTTTTCCACGCCAGTTTTCACTGGTGGTTTTTCACTGAAGTCCAAGTTTAACAATGCTGTGGTTTAGAAAGTCTCTATTCTTCCTCTCTTTCCCAGAGGACCGTCCATTCTGACCCGGAGTGGTAGTACCTGTTACGGGTTAAATAGAAAAATGGGTTTATAAAAAAAAATTATGTATCTATTAAGAAACAAATTTAATTCAAAACTTTATTGGCATTAAATGACCCACCGAGTTTGATATGCCGTAAAACAAAACAAAACAAACCAAACTAATCTTGTATTCCTAGCGAGACTAAAGACTATGGGATTCTATTCAAAATCTTTGTTTTGCACTAAATGGCCATTATATAGCAATCGATGTGTCATAAAACCACATTCAGAATAGTAATCAAAATCTTGGAGATGAGTTTAAAGAATATGAGACGATTCTTTGACATCTTTGTTTTCCACTAGATGACCATTATAGAGGAGTCAATGTGCCATAAAACAACATTCAGAATCAGAACTTGGAAGAATAGATTCAAGACTATAAGAATCTACTTAAAATCCTTGTTTTGCGCTACATTACCATTATAGAGGAGTCAATGTGCCATAAAATTACAATCATCATAATCTTAAAGTCCTATATATATATATATATATATATATATATATATATATATATATATATGTGTGTGTTGTGTGTGTGTGTGTGTGTGTGTGTAAAAATGGAATTGGAATTGAATCCGACGATATGAGGAAGAATGAATAAAGAAAAGAAAGTACAGAATGGATAATAAAGGATGAATTTAATCAATATCACTTACACATGTGTTTCGGTCAGTTTATCTATGTGTACACGATTCAAACTATTTATTTAATAATAATAATAGTTTGAAACGTGTACACATAGATAAACTGACCGAAACACATGTGTAAGTGATATTGATTAAATTCATCCTTTATCATCCATTCTGTACTTTCTTTTCTTTATTCATTCTTCCTCATATATATATATATATATATATATATATATAGGTATATGTAAAAACAAAATTTTTTTGCGATGAAACAAAGAAAATACAGTGCTCAATCACAGTTTGTAAGAGCTAATATTTGTTTATTTTACAATGTTTTCACGGATCAGTGTTCATTATCAGCGACCGCTATTTAGCATGAAACCGCGGTCGCTGATAATGAACACTGATCCGTGAAAACATTGTAAAATAAACAAATATATATATATATATATATATATATATATATATATATATGAAGTAAATGGAAATGAATCCGACAGTATGAATAGAAAATTTTTGAAAAAACAAAAGATGTTATTAGTTTTGCTGACAGATCTGTTTCGACCTTTTTAATAAATGTATTATTCAATATAATATATATATATATATATATATATATATATATATATATATATATATATAAGGTTTAAGAGCTCAATCTGGCTTACTATTTATCCCTAGTTAGAGGGAGAGTAGTTGGATGGGTACCTTTCCCAAGAGTATTAGCGCTCAGTGAATTGTCAAGTTTCGTCCAGGATTTGAACTCGGATCTACTAGTCCATTTCCTACGACTCAATGTCTTTATATAAATTCCGGTTTGAAATCGACTGAAAATCTTCTGAAATCTGAGCCACACCAGCTCAGCACAATTTGCTTTTAGAACTTGTTTGCAAAGAGAATATCTTATAAGTCTAATCATATCGCTCACATTTATACCACCAGATAGTATTAGAGAGAGGCAAGAGCGCCACCAGATAGTATTAGAGAGAAGGCAAGAGCGCCACCAGATAGTTTTAGAGAGACGCAAGAGCGGCACCAGATAGTATTAGGGAGGGGTGAGAGCGCCACCAGATAGTATTAGAGAAACGCAAGAGCGCCACGAGATAGTATTAGGGAGGGTGAGAGCGGCACCAGATAGTATTAGAGAGACGCAAGAGCGCCACCAGATAGTATTAGGGAGGGGTGAGAGCGCCGCCAGATAGTATTAGAGAGAGGCAAGAGCGCCACCAGATAGTATGAGAGAGAGGCAGAAGCGCCACCAGATAGTACCAGATAGTATTAGAGAGAGGAAGAAGCGCTACCAGATAGTATTAGGGAGGGGTGAGAGCGGTACCAGATAGTATTAGAGAGACGCAAGAGCGCCACGAGATAGTATTAGAGAGAGGCAGAAGCGCCACCAGATAGTATTAGAGAGAGGCAAGAGAGACACCAGTTAGTATTAGAGAGAGGTGAGATAACAACCAGATAGTATTAGAGAGACGCAAGAGCGCCACCAGATAGTATTAGAGAGAGGAAAGAGCGCCACGAGATAGTATTAGAGAGAGTCAAGAGAACCACCAAATTCTATTAGACAGGCAAGAGCTCCACAGGGATGAGAGCGCCACCAGTTAGTATCAGAGAGGGGTGATAGCGCCACCAGATAGTATCAGAGAGAAGGCAAGAGCGCCACCAGATAGTATTAGAGAGTAGGCAAGAGAGTCACCAGATGGTATTAGAGAGTAGGCAAGAGCGCAACCAGATAGTATTAGAGAGAAGGCAAGAGTGCCACCAGATTGTATTAGAGAGATGGCAAGAGCGCCACCAGATAGTATTAGAGAGAAGGCAAGAGCGCCACCAGATAGTATTAGAGAGAAGGCAAGAGCGCCACCAGATAGTATTAGAGAGTAGGCAAGAGCGCCACCAGATAGTATTAGAGAGAAGGCAAGAGCGCCACCAGATAGTATTAGAGAGTAGGCAAGACCGCCACCAGATAGTATTAGAAAGAAGGCAAGAGCGCCACCAGATAGTATTAGTGAGAAGGCAAGACTACCACCAGATAGTATTAGAGAGAAGGCAAGAGCGCCACCAGATGGTATTAGAGAGAAGGCAAGAGCGCCACCAGATAGTATTAGAGAATAGGCAAGAGCGCCACCAGATAGAGTATTAGAGAGAAGGCAAGAGCGCCACCAGATAGTATTAGAGAAGGCAAGAGCGCCACCAGATAGTATTAGAAAGAAGGCAAGAGCGCCACCAGATAGTATTAGTGAGAAGGCAAGACATAGTATTAGAGAGAAGGCAAGAGCGCCACCAGATAGTATTAGAGAGAAGGCAAGAGCGCCACCAGATAGTATTAGAGAGAAGGCAAGAGCGCCACCAGATAGTATTAGAGAGTAGGCAAGAGCGCCACCAGATAGTATTAGAGAGAAGGCAAGAGCGCCACCAGATAGTATTAGAGAGAAGGCAAGAGCACCACCAGATAGTATTAGAGAGTAGGCAAGAGCGCCACCAGATAGTATTAGAGAGAAGGCAAGAGCGCCACCAGATGGTATTAGAGAGAAGGCAAGAGCGCCACCAGATAGTTTTAGAGAGAAGGCAAGAGCGCCACCAGATAGTTTTAGAGAGAAGGCAAGAGCGCCACCAGATAGTATTAGAGAGAAGGCAAGAGCGCCACCAGATAGTTTTAGAGAGAAGGCAAGAGCGCCACCAGATAGTATTAGAGAGAAGGCAAGAGCACCACCAGATAGTATTAGAGAGTAGGCAAGAGTGCTAACAGATAGTATTAGAGAGAAGGCAATAGCGCCACCAGATAGTTTTAGAGAGAAGGCAAGAGCGCCACCAGATAGTATTAGAGAAGGCAAGAGCACCACCAGATAGTATTAGAGAGTAGGCAAGAGTGCTAACAGATAGTATTAGAGAGAAGGCAATAGCGCCACCAGATAGTTTTAGAGAGAAGGCAAGAGCGCCACCAGATAGTATTAGAGAGAAGGCAAGAGCACCACCAGATAGTATTAGAGAGTAGGCAAGAGTGCTAACAGATAGTATTAGAGAGAAGGCAAGAGCGCCACCAGATGGTATTAGATAGAAGGCAAGAGCGCCACCAGATAGTTTTAGAGAGAAGGCAAGAGCGCCACGAGATAGTTTTAGAGAGAAGGCAAGAGCGCCACCAGATAGTATTAGAGAGAAGGCAAGAGCACCACCAGATAGTTTTAGAGAGAAGGCAAGAGCGCCACCAGATAGTATTAGAGAGAAGGCAAGAGCACCACCAGATAGTATTAGAGAGTAGGCAAGAGTGCTAACAGATAGTATTAGAGAGAAGGCAATAGCGCCACCAGATAGTTTTAGAGAGAAGGCAAGAGCGCCACCAGATAGTATTAGAGAGAAGGCAAGAGCACCACCAGATAGTATTAGAGAGTAGGCAAGAGTGCTAACAGATAGTATTAGAGAGTAGGCAAGAGCGCCACCAGATAGTATTAGAGAGTAGGCAAGAGCGCCACCAGATAGTATTAGAGAGTAGGCAAGAGCGCTACCAGATAGTATTAGAGAGTAGGCAAGAGCGCTACCAGATAGTATTAGAGAGAAGGCAAGAGCGCCACCAGATAGTTTTAGAGAGAAGGCAAGAGCGCCACCAGATAGTATTAGAGAGAAGGCAAGAGCACCACCAGATAGTATTAGAGAGTAGGCAAGACCGCCACCAGATAGTATTAGAAAGAAGGCAAGAGCGCCACCAGATAGTATTAGTGAGAAGGCAAGACTACCACCAGATAGTATTAGAGAGAAGGCAAGAGCGCCACCAGATGGTATTAGAGAGAAGGCAAGAGCGCCACCAGATAGTATTAGAGAATAGGCAAGAGCGCCACCAGATAGTATTAGAGAGAAGGCAAGAGCGCCACCAGATGGTATTAGAGAGAAGGCAAGAGCGCCACCAGATAGTATTAGATAGAAGGCAAGAGCGCCACCAGATAGTATTAGAAAGAAGGCAAGAGCGCCACCAGATAGTATTAGTGAGAAGGCAAGACTGCCACCAGATAGTATTAGAGAGAAGGCAAGAGCGCACCAGATAGTATTAGAGAGAAGGCAAGAGCGCCACCAGATAGTATTAGAGAGAAGGCAAGAGCGCCACCAGATAGTAGAGTATTAGAGAGAAGGCAAGCGCCACCAGATAGTATTAGAGAGTAGGCAAGAGCGCCACCAGATAGTATTAGAGAGAAGGCAAGAGCGCCACCAGATGGTATTAGAGAGAAGGCAAGAGCGCCACCAGATAGTTTTAGAGAGAAGGCAAGAGCGCCACCAGATAGTTTTAGAGAGAAGGCAAGAGCGCCACCAGATAGTATTAGAGAGAAGGCAAGAGCGCCACCAGATAGTTTTAGAGAGAAGGCAAGAGCGCCACCAGATAGTATTAGAGAGAAGGCAAGAGCACCACCAGATAGTATTAGAGAGTAGGCAAGAGTGCTAACAGATAGTATTAGAGAGAAGGCAATAGCGCCACCAGATAGTTTTAGAGAGAAGGCAAGAGCGCCACCAGATAGTATTAGAGAGAAGGCAAGAGCACCACCAGATAGTATTAGAGAGTAGGCAAGAGTGCTAACAGATAGTATTAGAGAGAAGGCAATAGCGCCACCAGATAGTTTTAGAGAGAAGGCAAGAGCGCCACCAGATAGTATTAGAGAGAAGGCAAGAGCACCACAGATAGTATTAGAGAGTAGGCAAGAGTGCTAACAGATAGTATTAGAGAGAAGGCAAGAGCGCCACCAGATGGTATTAGATAGAAGGCAAGAGCGCCACCAGATAGTTTTAGAGAGAAGGCAAGAGCGCCACGAGATAGTTTTAGAGAGAAGGCAAGAGCGCCACCAGATAGTATTAGAGAGAAGGCAAGAGCACCACCAGATAGTTTTAGAGAGAAGGCAAGAGCGCCACCAGATAGTATTAGAGAGAAGGCAAGAGCACCACCAGATAGTATTAGAGAGTAGGCAAGAGTGCTAACAGATAGTATTAGAGAGAAGGCAATAGCGCCACCAGATAGTTTTAGAGAGAAGGCAAGAGCGCCACCAGATAGTATTAGAGAGAAGGCAAGAGCCACCAGATAGTATTAGAGAGTAGGCAAGAGTGCTAACAGATAGTATTAGAGAGTAGGCAAGAGCGCCACCAGATAGTATTAGAGAGTAGGCAAGAGCGCTACCAGATAGTATTAGAGAGTAGGCAAGAGCGCTACCAGATAGTATTAGAGAGAAGGCAAGAGCGCCACCAGATAGTTTTAGAGAGAAGGCAAGAGCGCCACCAGATAGTATTAGAGAGAAGGCAAGAGCACCACCAGATAGTATTAGAGAGTAGGCAAGAGAGCCACCAGATAGTA
>JALAJA010000153.1:7500-10000 GCA_023376005.1 Doryteuthis pealeii | reverse complement strand
GTACTACTGTTCTTTGTTAATATATTTCACTCATTTCCTCTTTTGTGTCTTATTCTGGTCCCCATCAGGCCACAACATTAACCTTAGTAGACAACCAGTCTTGGAGAATGCAAATCCTGAATTCTAGCCTGTTAAATTCGGCTCTTGAAATTGACATTTAGTCCCATCCCGCTTGTGCAAAGAGGGGGGGGGGATAAATATATACATATTAAATGGTTTGGTTAGTTTGCTTTGTTTTGTTTTACGGCATATCAACCTCAGTGGGTCATTTAATGCCGATAAAGTTTTGAAATAAATCAATTCTTAATGGATGATACAATTTTTTTATAAATACATTTTTCTATTTAACCCATAGATGGGACCCTAACAGGTACTACCACTCCGGGTCAGAGTGGATCACGGAGCAATGGTGATGAAGGGGTGCTCCACATTCCCCAAACCTCCAAATCTAGAACCTCACCATCAGATAGAGTTTAACGTCATTCCCAGGACATGTAGACCCGCAGCCACCACATTCTAGCACCCATATGATAAAAAGGGATTGGGGCTTGCCATAAGGGCAATAGGGTTGGGAAAATCATATAGGTGCTAGGGCTTGACGTGACCAGCCGATTGATCGGAGGGGGCCTCTCCGACCGCCCGTCTAGCCCATATATTAAATGGTAATACAATAAACTTGTAAACTCACAACCGGTCGGTATCAAGTCCAGAGTCTATAATGATCATTGAGAATACAACGTATCTTATTATAATGGGGATTGTGTGTTTTTCTTTCTGTAACCGAAACTATATTACTATTCAAGTAACAATTCCCTTGGTTATTTACGTCACATTCTACAGGATTTTATTTTTATTTAAACCTCAATTATTAATAAAATTGTTTTACATTATTAATACTGTTGGTAATATCTACATGCTAATAACATGCAATTGTATTTATATATACAACAAAATAGCAGTTTACAGTGTGAATGGGAAGGCTAATTTGCATATTGATATTAAAAATGTGATTTTATTAAATATGTGCTTAGTATTATTGATTTCTAATTGTTTGGTTTTATTTTAATGAATATAAGCAAAAATCTCTTCAATGAATCTTAAATGAAATCCATTAACAAGAAAAAATAACTGTCATTTTATTCTTTACTTCCTCTTTTAACTAAATACTTAAATTAGAAAAAATAACAATGAAAGACGAGAGTGATGGAAGAGTAAGTTTCAGTTGTTCCATTTTTTATTATACTCCCTCTGTTTAAAATCTTTTTATCTGTATTCTTATTTAGTTTCATTAGCCTTTCTAATTTGATATAATATTTTATTACATTAAAACTTAAATACTTGCACCCGGTGGGTGCATATATTTGCTAGTAATATTAATAAAGAAAAGAACAGAATAACAAAGAAAGAAAGAAAGAAAGAAAGAAAAAATTAAAGAAAATGGCATATAAGAAAGAAAGAAAGAAAGAAGAAAGAAAGAAAGAACATGTCATATTCATAAAGAGAAGAACAGAATAACAAAGAAAGAAAAGAAAGAAAGAAAGATGTAGAGAAAATGGCAAAAATCTATAATGATCATTGAGAATACAATATAACTTATATGAAGGATCGCTTATTCTTTTTAATTGCTGGATTTTTGCAAAGGTGTGGCGCTCCGCCTCAGATGCCAAAACAATCTCTTTGGTCTAGCGCAAGTGAAAAGGGGGATAGACCTCCTCATTTGCTGATACCGATTTTGGTCAAGCCGACTCTGATTCTTATCATACTAGCAGGACATGTGGATATACCACAGTATGATAATTTGAATATTATAATGTTTGATATTTTTACTTGAGTGTTATTTCAAAATTTTAAATATCTAATCGATTCTCACGTCTGCTCCCGTTGACTAACTCATATAGACCAGCTCTCTTTCACACGCGTTTCCATTGGTAGAAGTCGGTCTTTACCTGCCAATAATTACTATGACGGCTAACGGTAACTTTCCATTTAACCCCCTCTGATTTTGAATCATGAATGAACTTAAAAAATCTAACTACATTTCTTACATAATTTGCAGGCTACCTACGAATTATGTAACAATATTATGAAATGTATCTAGTTATTTCATAACGTAAATAACTAAGGAAACTGTGACGTTGGTAGTGATGTAGTTTCGATTATAGACAGACAAATCCATAATCTCCATCATAATAAGATACATCATTTGTTTATCATTGCTTGAATAAAAACATTATTATATATATATATATATATATATATATATATATATATATATATATTATATATATATTAAATTACGGAATTTATTAAATCTAAATATCAATAAAAGTAAGTAAAATTGATGGGGTGGCCTAAAGTCGGTATCACCCAGACACCGAGGGAGTCTATCCTCTTTTCACAAGCGCTATACCAAAAAGAATGTTTTTTGCGTCTGAGATAGAGTGCCACACCTACCATCAGCTCCTCACTTTACCGCACAGATCCCTGTGCTACTCATACG
>JALAJA010000152.1:110957-142648 GCA_023376005.1 Doryteuthis pealeii | reverse complement strand
GAGAGAGAATAAAGATTCTTCTATTATCATTGGTTTAATTGCTCAAAACATAATTAAAATCATTCTATAAAGTGATTTTATATAAAATAAATTTAAAATATAATTAAAATAAGCGTAATCTTTTAATTCCGTTAGTCTTTCTACGGCAATATATTTCATTACATTGAAATTTAGATACTTATGCCCGGAGGGTGAATATTCTTACTAGTCTGTTGTTCTTGTATAATGAAAGTCCCAACAATGGGTTAGTAGTAGGGTCGAGTGAGCGTTTAGCCCTAGTAAGACAACCAGGATAGGAGAAGGAAAAACCTGAATCAAATTAAGAGTGTTGTTAAGAGAATCTATAGTACTTTGGTATATCATTCGTCTGCTATCAGCCCATTTAAAATTGTAACATGCTCGACACAGGTTTTCACCATCATAAACAAAACTCTGTGTAGGTAGCCAATGGTTCAGATATTTAACTCGATTGAGACATGATATATATATATATAGATTATGAATCATGTCATGAATCAAACACACACACACACACACACACACACCACACACACACACACACACAGCTCAGTCGGAAGAGTTTTCGGCTAGAAACCACAAGGTTCCTTGTTCGATACCGGTCCTCGCCAACTCAGCGTGTGAGTAGAACGGGCATCTGTGCGGTAAAGTAAGGAGCTGGTGGTAGGTGTGGCGCTCCACCTCAGACGCTAAAATAATCTCCTTGGTCTAGCGCAAGTGAAAAGAGGATAGACTCCCTCGCTGATTGGCTGATACCGACTTTAGGCCGCCCCGACGACTTTATATATATATATATATATATATATATATATATATAGAGAGAGAGAGAGAGAGAGACAGATGTACGTATATATATATATATATTATAATATATATATATATGTGTGTGTGTGTGTGTGTGTGTGTGTGTGTGTGTGTGTGTTTACATTTCACATATCACAAATACCCTTGAGAAAGGTATGGATCTAACTACTGTCCTTCCAGCTATGGATAAATAGTAGGACAGAATGGGCTCTCTAACACAGGCTAGGTAAACAGTCTAGAAGGAAAACTCTGAATTCAAACTCCCACTTGAGAAATTGACCATACACATATATATATATATATATGTGTGTGTGTGTGTGTGTGTGTGTGTGTGTGTGGCTTAACAGCGCAGACATTTTTATCTACAATATCTATCTCAATACTTTTAAGTTACCGAATGGATGATACAATATCCGGTTAGAATTGGCTGATGAATCTGCCATTGCTGATTTGTTCGCAAATACTTCGTGGGTCATCATCGGGGGAATTGCAAAAATAAAATATCATTGCAATGTTCCATTTATACCGGTATTCTATTTATACTAGTATTCTGTTATGTAGCCAAGTAAGGCAATAACCAAAATCTGGCTACAATTATTGTAAAACAGAAAACAAATGTGATTGGAATATTTGATGCCGTGCTACAATACACTACTTAAATTTATAGACTAGGGGAGGTCACGTGGTTTAAACTTCAGCTAATCAACAGCCCGAATACGTGGCTAGTTAACTACTTAATCACTGATACTGAGAGACGTCCATTTGCAATCATTGACAAAGGACCTGCAAGACTGAAGAACACCAAGGAATAACCAAAGGATTCATTACTAAGGATCGCGCTCTACTTAACAACAAATGCTTAGAGTATTACTACTGCGTTACCTCTACTAGTGAGGTAATTTCAATTTGTCTCACGATACACTCGGGGCGGGGGAAATATCTACTAAATTATAATCCCAATGAATTAGAACTCTGAAGAAACTGACGTGTTCAAATTCAGAATTCAAATCCTAGACAAAGCTCCTGTATTTCACACCGCGCTAATCTTATTATAATGGAGATTGTGTTTTTGTTTGTCTGTAACCGAAACTAAATCACTACTCAAGTCACAATTCCCTTAGTTATTGACGTCACATTCACCATGAATTCATTTTTATTTAAACCTCAATTAATGATAAAATTCTTATAGCTTATTAGTACTGTTGGATTAATCTAGGTCCTAATAACATAAAAGTATATTTATATATTCAACAAAATAGCGATTTACAGTGTGAATGAGAAGGCTAATTTGCATATTGATATTAAGAATTTGATTTAATAAATATATGCTTAGTATTATTGATTTCTAATTGTTTGGTTTTCTATTAAAGAATCTGAGCAAAAATCTCGGGGATAAATCTTAAAAGAAATTCATTAAAAAGGCGAAAGAACTGTAATTTTATTAAATACTTCACAATCTAACTAAATAGATAAATTATGAAAAATGAAAGACGGGAGTGATGGAAAATGATGGAAGAGTTAGATTTAAAGCTGTTCTATTTTTCGAGTACACCCCCTCAGTTTATCATTTTCTCAATAGTTTATAATTTGATACAATATTTTATTACATCAAAACCTGAAATACTTGCACCCGGAGGGTGCATATATTTGCTAGTACTTATAAGTAGGCTAAAGTCCCAGAGGCGAAAAGTGCTTTCATTTTTAAAATCCGTCGAATGTAAAAGATGGCTCAATAATTTTTACGTAATGATTAAGATCAAATCACAAAAAGAGTAGACTTACTTTTTGCATATACGTTTCTTGGTTTCAGAATTAATTAATTAATTAATTAAGTTTTAAATGAATAAAATACGTAAAAAAAAAACTTACCTCTGAAATAAAAATTAGCCAATGAGATTAGTGATTTTATTTTAATTTTTATTTTCTATTAAAATTTTCTAATAAATTTGAATTACACCAGCAAGTTTTGAAATATTTTGATTTTCAAAATCATTAAACGAGATAGATTTTTAGTAGTTCTTATCTTAAATTTAAATTCTTTTATTTTTTTATTTTTTATTTATTTATTTATTTTCTATTTTTTTATTCATTTATTTATTTATTATTTTTAGTCTAAAAACAAGTTGTTCGCAGATCATTTTTTGTCAATTAAGGTTTGTCAACTTGCCAAATTCTTCTATTTATCCACATATTCTACAAATTGTAAGATTTTGTAATTTTTCGAAGGGAAAAACACTTTTTCTTTATCTTATATTAAAAGATCTTCGTTTCGTCTGCTTGTTTAGCGCTATTGCTTGAAGCCTAAAAGATGGCTACAAAAATCGTAACAGCCCTGAAATTCCTCTGACAGATTGACCCACCCCCACCCCTCTTTTGCCTTCCTTCTACGTCCTAGATATTTTATCCAACCTGAATTCACGTCAGAAAATTTTCTTTTTTTTTAATGTTTGCTTTATTCATTTCCCCCATTTGTTTTTGGTTTTTTGGTTTGTTTCTTTCTGTTTGCAGTTGGGAAGAAAAAAAATTTCAAAAAAAAAATTTCGATGTCGTTGTTGTACTTGGTGACCTGGGACCAGTAGCAAGAAAGGGCTCTTTACTTGACCTGATTTGACCTACTAATCCAACATGGTTGATTGATTAATTGGTTGGTTGGTTTTACGGTATGTCAACCCTTGCTGGGTTATTCAATGACGAAGCAAGATTTCTTTTTCGGGTGATTATATGATTTCAAGTACTGATAATAATTCTAAAACATTTATAGTTTTAAGTTTGGTTTGTTTTGATTTACGGCATATCAACCTCAGTGGGTCATTTAATGCCGATAAAGTTTCGAAATAATTAAATTCTTAATGGATAATACAATTGTTTATCAACTCATGTTTTTCTATTTAACCCATAGATGGAACCCTAACAGGTACTACCACTCCGGGTCAGAGTGGACCAGGGAGCAATGGTGATGAAGGGGTGCTCCACATTCCCCAAACCTTCAGAACTGGAACCTCATCATCAGATAGAGTTTAACGTCATTCCTCGGACATGTAGACCCTCAGTCACCGCATTCTAGCACCCATATGATAAAAAGGGGTTGGGGCTTGCCATAACTAAAACTAAAATAAAATTAAAACTCCCCTGGGCCTTCACCGGAATAACCCTCCGAGCATGTGCGAGTAAAGGGACCAACTCCCGACCCCCATGAGAATATGTCGGCCATTCTAGTTTATACCGTAACTGGGTCTAGTCGCTCCAACTGGTGGGGGAGATATTCCCTTGCCACGGGCGACTATGACCGGGAATAAAGCCTAATTCATAAAACCACCTTCTGCCTTTGTCTCTTTCTTTTTCGTTCCCTGAATTCCTTCCTTTTCAGCGTGACCAACAAATGAGATGGGGTTAAAAGCGAAAACCTGAGAACACTATTTCTCTGAATGTTTGAGATGAGGCTTCAAGATTAGTATTATCTGCGTTATTCTGGTAACGCAGATCATATTCAGTTATCTCTGGTACCCGAGTTCAATCCTGAGTGAAAGCAGTTAGAAAAATAATTAATTAACACAACTCCTACCCCAGCTATGGTTAGCGGAATGAGAACAGGATACCCCCGTGGAATAAATAAAGGGTTAGGTTCAAACTTCCGTGATGGCTCCCGAATACGACAAGAAAGTTCCCGAGTTCGAAAAGAAGGTTCCCGAGTCCGAGAAGGTTCCCGAGTCCGACAAGAAATACCTGAAGAATGCCGGAGGGTATATCGGCCGAAACGTTGTACAAATAACAATGAAGATGGGGACAATAGTCCGAATAACGCAGATAATACTAATCCCTAAGAACACGTACGGAGAATATCCAGTTACTTTAAACCTTTAAAACCCCAAAGCTCTAGTTACCCCATAGTCCATAAGACCTCAGCACCGGTCCTGAAATTATGCCTGTCCCATTGAAACGGTATCTTCTTTCTTATTCTTTTTTTTTTTTTTTTTAAATACAAATAAAAATGTAGTGTAAATGTTTGGTAGGTGTTTTGAATACATTTTATTCCCTGCCCCCCCCCCTCGTAACTTCAGAATCTGTCTACTTCCTTAGTAACACTTCCATTACCATAAGCAATGTCAGATAGGAGTATTACTCAGCATGGGACCCCGAGGACGCATTAGGTTATCGTCCGTCTACGTCCGTATAATTTTCTCGTTGTTTAAGAGATCTTTTTTTGTCACCAACTTTCTGTCGCTAACTCTGTTTATACAAATCTATCTATCTATCTATCTATCTATTTATCTGTCTGTCTGTCTGTCTCATTCTATTTATATCCATCTATCTACTATCTATCTCAGTGGTTCCCAATCTATATCGTGTGTAGGATTCATGGTTAATATATGAACATACAACTCCGACACGTTTGTGGGACAAAACATTTTATATAATACAACACAGAAATAAGACAAGCCACATAAACAATAAAATACATGTACATAAACATACAACAGTAAAGATAAAAGGACTGGAGAGTCCGTACATACAAAATCACTTACTAGTGATGAGGGGCCGAAGACCCCAGGAGAGTTACATAGCATTGAGGGCAAAAGCTACCACCGAGAAGGGTGGGACAATGGTCTAACCCATGTGCTCCTGCGAGAAGATGTAGCAAAAAGAGGGTAAAGCGTTTGAACCAGCCGCTTAAATACTATAGCCCTTGATGAGAACAAGTGGCAACCCAGCGGGAAGATAACTCTTCCTGGCCAATGGGAAGATAATCCCAACAGGTGTGTCGCAGCAAAGTATTCAATATTTAAAGTATAAACGAAAATATTTCAACAAATGCTGGCCTATATATCTTATTATAATGGAGATTATATGTTTTTTTTGTCTGTAACCGAAACTATATCACTACTCAAGCCACTATCCATTTTACTTATTACATCCCATTCACATTAATCATTTTTTATTTAAGCCTCAATTATTAATAAAATTGTTTTTCATTATTTAACTGTGGCCATATCTACTAATAACATGCAATTGTATTTATATGTACAACAAATATCGTTTACAGTGTGAACGGCAAGGCTAATTTGCATATTGATATTAAAATTTATTTTAATAAATATGTGCTTGGTATTGTTTGATTTCTAATTATTTGATTTTATTCTTAATGAATATTAGCAAAAATCTCGGGGATAAATCTTAAAAGAATCAATTAACAAAAAGAAATAACAGTAATTTTACTCTTTACTTCCTAATTTAACTAAATAGTTAAATTAGAAAAGTTTTAGCAAGAAAAGACGGAGGTGATGGAAGAAGAAGCTTTCAGCTTGTTATATTTTTATTATACCATCTCTGTTTCAAATGTGTTTTATCGCATTCTTATTTAGTTTCATTAGACTTTCTATTTAATATAATATTTTATTACATTAATACTTGCACCCGGAGGGTGCATATATTTGCTAGTTATATATAATGATGTAGGAGAAACTGCAATATAGTAGGAAAAAACTTCATTGCAACGATCTAGGGCGATATGAGAAACGCCTCGGTGAGGATTAGAACCGAAGACCAATATCTGTACGTAGAATTTCAATGCAAGACATTGCTCACTGTTCCAGTAGAGTTTATTTTAGTGTATAAAATACGTCCTATAGGTTGAATCATCACCAACACAGTAGTGTCTAGTGTTGTAACACTACATTCACTTTGATTAAAACTAGTTTTGTTGAATAAAAATCAATTTCTTTGTTGTTCACAAAGCGCTTCGTCGCTGTCTACCGTCTCGCGTCGGTCAACTGCTTCTGCTAACTGCCTAGCGCTCCACTCACTTGGTTTTTATGTGCACAGTCCCCCAACATCCGGGCACATCTGTCGAACCTCGCGTCAGTGCAACGCAGAATTCACGTGCATTCGGATGGACGCGTGTAGGCGCCAACATCCGGGCACCTGAATTGCACCTCGCGTCCATCTAGTGCCTAAATCGCATTTGTTTTTGCATGCGGGAGGACGCAGGTTCGATCTCGGCAGGCAAGACAAGGTCTTACCTTTTTCGTTCTCCGTCACACTAGTTAAACTTGTTAAAATCCTATTTAACCAACAAAAATTCCAGCGATGAAATTGTACTTGCGCATTATTTGAAATGAAGTTAGCTGTTACTAAAAGCAGTTGTTATGTTATTTTCGGGTTAAAACATTCGGTTGGGTTGAAAATACCAATCTTGACAATTTAATACATCTTATTATAATGGAGATTGTGTGTTATTCTGTCTGTAACCGAAACTATATTCCTACTCAAGTCACAATTCTCTTAGTTATTGACATCACATTCTCCATGATTTTATTTTTTATCTAAACCTCAATTATTAATAAAATTGTCTTACATTATTAATATGTTAGCTATGTCTACATACTGAAACATGCAATCATATTTATATATACAACAAATAGCCGTACAGTGTGAACGGGAAGGCTAATTTGCATATTAATATTAAAAAAATCGAATTTAATAAATATGTGCTTAGTATTATTGATTTCTAACTGTTTTGGTTTTATTTTATGAATATAAGCAAAAATCTCTTCAATAAATCTTAAGTGAAATCCATTAACAAGATAAATAACTGTCATTTTATCTTTACTTCCTCTTTTAACTAAATACTTAAATTAGAAAAAATAACAATGAAGACGAGAGTGATGAAAGAGTAGTTTCAATTTTATCGATTATACTCTCTCTGTTTCAAATCTTTTATTATACTCCCTCTGTTTCAAATCTTTTTATCTGTATTCTTATTTAGTTTCATTAGCCTTTCTAATTTAATACAATATTTTATTACATTAAAACTTAAATACTTGCACCCGGAGGGTGCATATATTTGCTAGTATAAATAACTATGAATAATAAATATTTTCGTATTCTTTCATTATTGGATCTATAGAATGTATTCCTTTTATGGGTGTGCCGGGAAAATCTTAAACAGCTCATTGGTGTGTCGCCATACAAAAAAGTTTGGGAACCACTAATCTATCTAACTTGCGTGTTAGTTTGGTTTGGTTTGGTTTGTTTTGTTTTACGGCATATCAACCTCAGTGGGTCATTTAATGCCAACAAAGTTTTTAAATAAATCAATTCTTAATGGATAATACAATTTTTTTATAAATACATTTTTCTATTTAACCCATAGATGGGACCCTAACAGGTACTACCACTCCGGGTCAGAGTGGACCAGGGAGCAATGGTGATGAAGGGGTGCTCCACATTCCCCAAACCTCCAAAACTGGAACCTCACCATCAGATAGAGTTTAACGTCATTCCCAGGACATGTAGGCCCGCAGCCACCGCCTTCTAGCACCCATATGATAAAAAGGGGTTGGGGCTTGCCAAATGGGCTAAGTGTTAGTGATCTCATTCTATATATATATATATATATATATATATATATATAATTTATAAGTGAAAAGTGCTCAATATCATAGATATAGCATTTATATCTAAGTTGAGGTAGCGTGCATATGGAGTCAACGGCGCCTGGTTACTAACAGTTTCTCGCCTATTCAAACTTTAGACCAAGTCAGCTACTTGTCTACACTATTCGACAAAAGGTAAGGAAATATATTGGAAATGTGAATAAAGAACACAAATAATTCAATTTATTATCTCATTAAAATTTGATAATTTCTTAATTTTTGGTAATTTTTTTTCAATCGGAGGCGGGTTAAATTTATTTTGTAAAAAACGGATTTTACGTCATCTTTGGCAGTGTTTATGGCAGTGTTTATGATCATGTTTACGATATATTTGAGCAAAATTGACAGACAAAAATAGTTTAAAATGTATTAAAAATAAATTACTGTATTATCTGCGTTATTCGGACTATTGTCCCCATCTTCATTGTTATTTGTACAACGTTTCGGCCGATGTGCCCTCCGGCCTTCTTCGGGTATTTCTTGTCGGACTCGGGAACCTTTTCGAGTTCGAAAAGAAGGTTCCCGAGTCCGAAAAGAAAGTTCCCGAGTCAGACAAGAAATACCCAAAGAATGCCGGAAGGCATATCGACCAAAACGTTGTACAAATAACAATAAAGATGAGGACAATAGTCCGAATAACGCAGATAATACTAATCATCAAGCCTCATCTTATACATTCAGAGAAATAATAAATTACTGTGTAATATTTTTTTCTTACTGACGGTCATTATGTTACTACTTTCCGACTTAGACAAGAATTTAACCTTAAATAATCGATTTAATTAATTTTAATTCGTGTTTAAAATAAAAATAAACCCACAAATTGGCAGTGCGTAGTGTATGCGTTCATCTTTATTCGTGTTATTTATTTTATTTTATCTCTGCGTTTTTAGTGTCCATTCCACGGCACAATAGACACTAAACATAAAGCCTCAACAAATAATTTGGTTTGGTTTGTTTTGTTTTACGGCATATCAAACTCAGTGGGCCATTTAATGCCGATAAAGTTTTGAAATAAATCAATTCTTAATGGATAATACAATTTTGTTTATCAACTCATGTTTTTCTATTTAACCCATAGATGGGACCCTAACAGGTACTACCACTCAGGGTTAGAGTGGACCAGGGAGCAATGGTGATGAAGGGCTGCTGCTCCACATTCCCCAAACCTCCAGAACTGGAACCTCACCCTCAGATAGAGTTTAACGTCATTCCCAGTACATGTAGACCCGCAGCCACCGCCTTCTAGCACTCATGTGATAAAAAGGGGTTGGGGCTTGCCATAAGGGCAAATCATGTAGGTGCTAGGGTTTGACGTGACCAGCCGATTGATCGGAGGGGGCCTCTCCGACAGCCCGTCTAGCCCGAGTAAGGGCCAAAGTGGAGTATTGCAAGTCATGAACTGCTCATCTACCTGGGCTCTATCCTTAAGCATCACGGGTCGCCACCTACGGCCAACAGGTGGCCACATTGGGGGAGTCTTACCCCTCTGCAGAGGTGCAGTCGGTGCATTCTAACGCCCCCACCGACAGGGCGGTTAATTAATTTTAATTCGTTTTTAAAATTAAAATAAACCCACAAATTGGCAGTGCGTAGTGTATGCGTTCATCTTTATTCCTGTTATTTATTTTTTTTTATCTCTGCGTTTTTAGTGTCCATTCCACGGCACAATAGACACTAAACATAAAGCCTCAACAAATAAATAGGAAAGATAACGATAAATAAAAACAAAATAAAATAATTACACAGAAGTTGGAGTCAAAAGTGAAAAAATCGAGGATCCATTTTTTTTCTTCTTTTTTCTTTTCTTTCATTTTTTTCCATTTTTTTTCTGTTTTTCTTCTTTTTTCTTTTTCTTTCATTTTTTTTTTTTTTTTCCTATTTTTCTATTTTTTTTTTTTTGCTTTTTCTTTCTTTCTTCCTTTTCTTTTTCTTCCTTCTTTCTTTCTTTTTTCTTTGTAACCCCAACCATATTTAATCAAAGAATCCTGATAAGGGCAGGTGTGAGCAAATACCTCCCCTTCCCTCCCCCACCTCCACCGTTCTCTCTCTCCACCCCCATTTATGACACTCTTGCTCAGCCCCCCCCTCCACTACAATTTCCCAGGAAGAATACTCCTTGCCTTTTTATTTCACGTAACATAACCTTTTTTCTTCTTCTTCTTGCGATTGTCTAGTCATTTCTCTCAGGTGTTTAGAAGAATAAAAAAAAAACAATACTTTTTTGAAGATCATGATTACTGTCTGACCTACCCCCCCCCCTTCCAAAAAAAAAAATCTCATATCCCAAGAGACAACTCGGGTCGTACTCTACCCTCTGCCGTTGTCAATTTGATACTTGCTTTAAACAACTTCTTCTTCCACCCCACCCACCCCCTATGACCAAACTTCTACTCCCCCCTTTCAACTTGACCCTCTCTCATCCCATTCATCTTCCTGTAAGTCTTGTCGGTGATGGTGGGGGTACATTTACCTTTCACCATCCCATCGACACCCCCCCCCCGTCAATACCACAGTGACCGAATTTATACCAGAAATTGTTTTTTATCAGTAGGGGAGGACCTACCGGTGTCCCTTTTCTTACCAAATTATGCACATAGTTTCAGATGAGTTAAACAGAGCGTCTCGGCCGCATTTTCAAACAGGTTGCTATGACGACAAAGTAACGGTCATCTTCGACCAAGACTATTCTTTTCTTCTTTTGGTTTTGTTCTTGTACTTTTCTATAATCTGAAATCTTATAACGGAAATAGTGTATCAGTCTGTCTGTAACCGAAACTATATCAGTACCCAAGTCACAATTCCCTTAGTTATTTACGTTATATTACCCATGAGTTTATTTTCATTTAAACCTTAATTATTAATATAATTGTCTTAAATTATTAATACTATTGGCCTTATCTACAGGTATTTGCCTCATACCCCACTTGTACGGACTGGGCACAAGGCCTCGTTTTAACGTGGGCCCACCCACAAGCCGAAGCTCATGGGTGGGAAAGAAACAAAAATTGCGTCGATCCCTTCGGCATTCCTCTCAAGAGGGGCGCCTCGGGCGCTGAGCAATAAACCCAGCCCTGCCCCTTTAAATCAAGGGGACAGGTATTGCCTGGGGGATAGCCCCCTGGGATCGACGCTATTAACTTGTAAAGATCCAGGGCCGAAGCCACTGGACCCCCGGCGTTGGGCGGGTCTACATGATATTTTCCACGTACCCCACTTGTACGGGTCAGGCACAAGGCCCTATTTATGTGGGACCACCCACAAGCCGAGGCTCATGGGGTGGCGGGTGAAAAATTGCGTCGATCCCGTCGGCATTCCCCCTCAAGGGGGGCGCCTCAGGCGCTGGGCAATAACCCCAGTCCTGCCCCTTTAAATCAAGGGGGCAGGTGTTGCCTGGGGGGATGGCCCCCTGGGATCGACGCTATTAACTCGTAAAGATCCAGGGCTGAAGCCACTGGACCCCCACTCTGTTGGGCGGGTCTACATACTAAAATCATGCAATTGTATTTACATATACAACAAAATAGCGGTTTACAGTATGAATGGGAAGGCTAATTTGCATATTGATATTAAAAATCCCGATATAAGAAAATCCGGAAAGAATAGAAAAGAAAAAAACGAAATATAGATAGATAGATTGATAGATAGATAGACAAAAAGAAAGATAGAAAGAAAGAAAGAAAGATAGTTCAAATAGAAAGTATAAATTGAATTGAATAAAGAGCTACAATAAAAAAGAAAGAAAGAATGAAAGAAAGCAAGAAAGAAGATAATAGGAAAGAAAGAAGGAAAGAAAGAAAAGAAATTGTTGAAATAGAAAGTGTAAATAGAATGGAAAAAGAAAATGGACATTGAGAAAAGAAATGTATGAATTGTGATGGATAGAGAGATGTCACCTTCTTTATGTTTAGTTTCTGTCACGTCACACAAAATACCAAGTGAGCTTCACAGTCGCGCCATTATGTTTCTGGTCGCCTTTGATAGATGCAATATGTTTCCAGATAAGCACTATGTCAAGCAACCAATAGGGTGTACTTTTCAGAAACGGCACAAGAGAGAGAGAGAGAGAGAGAAAGAGAGAGAGAGAGAGAGAGAGAGGAGGGGAGGAGAAAATCAAATCCACGTTGCGGTCTTTCCTCAAAGCGCAATGTTATTCTCATCTGTTCAGTGTTGCACCTCAGTGCGTATCCGGTCGGAATGCAAAATCTCGCTCTCGCTCTCACGAGAACTTAAAAAAAACTTGTTCTTTAGTTTTACGGTTTACGTTACGTTGGTGATGACGATTATTTGAAATAAAATAAATTAAAATAAGAAATAAAATACACATATATAAAGGGTGGTTGTGTGTATGTGTATGTCCGGAGGAAACTTCAAAAATAAAACAATTAACGACAAAGTATATATATATAATATATATATTAAATATCACCAGGGCTTGGTTTTGGGAAGATATTAAAATTCAAATTTGAAGTAACAGAACGGAAAGTCATTTGCATAAGTAATAATGGATCTGCGAGACTAACTTTTTTTAAAAATCCCCCTCTACCCAGGCGACGCTGGGTAGCCATTCTAGTACATATATAAGGGTAGTTTATATATATACACATTAAATATCACCAGGGCTTGGTTTTCTATACATATATAAAGGGCAGTTGTGTGTATATGTATGTCCGGAGGAATCTTCGAAAATAAAACAATTAACGACAAAGTAAATATATATACACATTAAATATCACCAGGGCTTGGTTTTCTATGCATATATAAAGGGCGGTTGTGTGTATGTGTATGTCCGTAAAAAAACTTCGAAAATAAAACAATTAACGACAAAGTATATATATATATATATATATATATACATTAAATATCACCAGGGCTTGGTTTTTTGAGCAAAGATAATGAAGATTTGAATTATATTTGGGAAGATATTTAAAAATTCAAATTTGAAAAGTAACAGAACGGAAAGTCATTTGCATAAGTAATAATGGATCTGCGAGACTAACTTTTTTAAAATCCCACTCTACCCAGGTGACGCCGAGTAGCCACTTCTAGTAAATGAATAAAGTGAGTCTATGATTTGGGCTGAATTGTTACAATTTTCTATGCGATAGTCTTCATGATAAGAAACAGGTCTGTCGGCTGGGGCTTTAGAATACACCGACTGCACCTCTGCACAAGGGTAAGAACCCCACCACCACCACCACCACCACCACCACCAATGGGGCCACCTGTTGGCCGTGGATGGCGACCTGTAATGCCTAAGGATGGGATCCTGTTGGATGAGCAGTCCGTGACATGCAACACTCCACTTAGATCCTTACTTAGGCTAGACGGGCGGTCGGAGAGGCCCCCTCCGATCAATCAGCTGGTCACGTCAAGCCCTAGCACCTATATGATTGCACCAACCCTATTGCCCTTATGGCAAGCCCCAACCCCTTTTTATCATATAGGTGTTAGAAGGCGGTGACTGAGGGTCTTCAGGTCCTGGGAATGACGTTAAACTCTATCTGATGGTGAGGTTCCAGTTCTGGATGTTTGGGGAATGTGGAATATCCCTTTATCACCATTGCTTTCTGATCCACTCTGACTCGGAGTGGTAGTACCTGTTAAGGTCCCATCTATGGGTTAAATATAAAAATGTGTTTATAAAAATGTTTCGTATCCATTAAGAATGATTTATTTCCAAGCTTTATCGGCATTGAATGACCCACTGAGGTTGATATGCCGTAAAACAAACCAAACCAAACCAAACCATTGATGATAAGAAAATATTTTTGTGGGGCGGAGAAAAATAATTTATTATGAAAAACTATATATATATATATTGAGAGAGAGAGAGAGAGAGAAAGAGAGAGAGAGAGAGGAGAGGGTTTTTTTATAATTTGCTTGAAGCATTGTGTTTATATTGGTTTGGTGGTTGGTTTTGAAGGCTATCACAATGCAAGTGTAAAGAAAAATAAGGTAACTATGGTGTTGTTTGTTAACCTTTAATTTATTCTTAATATTTCGAGATAAAAATCTCTTCCACAGATCTCCAGAACTGAAGTTGTTGCTAGTGGCCGTTCATTTTGTTCTGCCTCATGCCTTCCAAACTCTCGGCCTGTGTGTGTTTGTGTTGGGGTGGTGTTGTTATGTGTGGTTGTGGTGTGTGTGTGTGTGTGTGGTGGTTTTACGTGTGTGTGCCTGTTCAACAGTTTTTGATTATCATTCCAGATCTGGCTCACCCTCTAAGCATAAACTTTTTTATTTATTAACAGGATCATCTGATTCTTTTTTTATGTGTGTGGTGTGCATGTGTGTCTTAATTACACTGGTTTACAAAGATATTGAGGCAAACACAAAAAGCTGCAACCTAATTGGGTGTGCTGAATTCAGATTTGAAATCCGTTTTACACATCACTTCTAGTTTTTCTAGATATTGCATACTGTACATTTTGTACATATACTGTACATAAAGGCGAATATGCATTCAGGGTTAATTTCTGTGTGACTTATGTCTTCTAGTTATTATGCAATAAATGTAAGTGATAGCATTACATTATATTATAATAATATAAATATAATATTTATATATATATATATATATTCAAGACGGATTTTGGCAGTTAAGCGTAGCCAACACGTCTCAATCAACAGCGAACACTAGCATCAAGGAGAATCTCTCTGGTGACAAGAATAAGGTGCTTCTTCCTCCTCTTCACATCAAGCTTAGTTGAGGAGAATTTCGTGAGGCCATGGACAAAAATGGTGCTGCCTTCCAACACTTGTTCCCAGGTCGCAGTGCTGCTAAGCTCAAAGAGGGCATCTTTGAAGGACCTCAGATCCGAGAAGTGCCGAAGGATACTGATTTTGAGCAGCTTCTTACCTTAAAGGAACTGAGAGCATGGGAAGCATTCAAATCAGTCTGTAGTGGCTTCCTTGGTAACACATGCGTACCAAATTACCAAGCCTGTATTGTGTTGGTTTTTTCCCGCTATAAGGTGTGTGCCAGATGCCCACTTGTACTTATAGACTCACCGACAACCATGTGACCAGCTTCTTGTCCAATCACTGGCAGTACTCTGCTGCTGATATTATTATTTATACTGGCTGTTCTGGTCATACCTACACACATTGCTTTGAGCCTTCATGGACGACGGAACATAGGATTATATAACTGGACCTTTTGACACTATATAGGATTACATAACCCAGGACTTATTCACTTACCAAATGATTCTATAGCTCAGGACTTACTTACTTACTTACTTACTTACTTTAAGTCCTTTTCAACTGGACAAGTATGGCGGTCAGAAACTTAACATTGAGAAGTTCCTAAAGACTTATGAGGATATGGGATGCCGAATGTCACTCAAAATTCATTTTCTCCATTCCCGCCTCAACTTCATCCCTCCAAACCTTGGAGCAGTGAGTAATGAGCACGGAGAAAGATTCCACTGGACATTACGAAGATGGAGAGCAACTACCAAGGCAAGTGGAACCCCGACATGATGGGAGACTTCTGCTGGATGCTCTTGCGTGATATCCCAGAGGCAAAATACAGCAGATCATCTAAGAAAACACACTTCTAACTGTCTGTGGTACTAGGAATTATGTACATTGTGTCATCCAAGTATATTTATTCAGTCAATGTTCTTTATCTATCCTGTTTTATTTGTAATAAGCTGCTGAAACTGTTGAAATAAGCATGTATATACTAAAATGAGACTATTTAAAAAACAGAAAACTAGAAGTAATAGAGCAAAAATGTTTATAAATTTGAATTCAGCACACCCAAATTAGTAAAAAAAAAATCACCTATTCCCATTCTTGCCTCAGACAAAAATTTTTTTGTTATTGGTGGTCTGTTTGATTATTTATGAGTATGTGTATGTAATTTATATATATATTATATATTATATATATATATATATATATATATATAATTACTGGATAACTCTGAATTCAAAATTCCCTCCAGCTATGAGTTAAATAGTAGGGCAGACTGGGCACTTCAGCCTTGGGTAGGTAACCAGTCTAGGAGGAGGATAACTCTGAATTCAAAATTTCTGAGGTCGGTCGTTGATTGGGTTTGTGGCAACCCTTGATGCACCAATTCTTTCCTATCGACTGTGCCAAAAAGTGTGGATGGTCCAACAGAAGCCTTCACCACTATAAACAAATCACTGTGTGGGTGTTCATTGTGTGTATGAACCCTCATGCGTCGAAAATCGAGGAGAGAGTCAATAATATATATATAATATATATATATATATATATATATATATATATATATATATATATATACTTGCTGTCTGACCTGAATTTTCTGGTGAAACTGTCTTTAAGTGAATTCCTTCATTTTGTGACACCCGTCTGAAGAGGCTGGCCTCTTAAGAATTTTTTTAAATGTAAAAAAATTTTAAAAGCCTTTTGAGCTTTTGGTCGAAATAAATTTATTACGGAATGACGGTTTAAGTTTTTTCTTTCTTTGAAAGTTAAATATTGCTCTGTATTTAATCTAATCTATTGATTATTATACTTTTTTTTATTTTTATAGTGTGTTAGAAGCATTAAATATAATGTAATAATATATATTTTTTGAAGGCAAAATAATGCAAATTTATGTTAAAAAACATGTTTATTTAATTTTTTTTAAAAATTTTTTCAACTTAATATTTTCGGGCTATGCCCATCTTCAGAGAGTTGAAAATTTTTTATCTGTGTTTGTTAAACTCAACTGTGATATTAATCCGTTGAATGTTTTAATGTAAATTCAAACGGTCGGCAAAGATTGTAAAGTTATACACGAAAATCGACGGGAGAGTCCATAATATTACATTTAATATGATCTCTTCGTGATACAAAGTCTGTTATTAAAAGAAATAATTTAAAATAGCAAAAAATAGATGAACATCACATTTAAAAAATATGACACCCAGAAAAAAATATACTCATAGACCCACCCTAAACTATATATATATATATATATAATATTATATATATATATATATATATATATAATATTATTTACTAAGTTTTTACACATTGAGAATGGGAGTTCGTTACTCGGTTGTAACGATATACGAGGTAAAATAACTGCCAACCGGTAACCCTGTGACATAGAGAATCTACACACTCGGTCAATTGTAAATAAAACAGTCACTAAGTACACACGTGAACGCAATGGCGTCTCAATGCCGACTGGGTAACCCCACGGGAGAGTGTGCGTTCGGTCATGCGCAGCAAGTTAACCTCTTGTTGGTTGCTAAGCTGAATCAAAGTAGCTAAAACGGTTTTAAGGATATCGTCAAGAACAAATAAATTCAACCCAAAATCTGGTGTATATAGGAGTTTATATATATATATATATATATATATATGTGTGTGTGTGTGTGTGTGTGTGTGTGTGAGAGAGAGAGAGAGAGAGAGGAGTGGGAAATGAATCCGACAATATGAGGAAAAAATGAGTAAAGAAAAGAAATGTAGATGGATAAAAATGAATTTTATCGATATCACTTTTAATCGATATCACTTACACATGTGTTTCGGTCTGTTTATCAAAATGTATACGGATTTACGTTATTATTATTATTAAAATAATCAGATGGAGTTGAAATGATGATGATAATAATAGGAAAAATGCATAAAATGTTCCGTACACAGATTTTTTCGAACTTTTGAAATTCTATTCTCGTCTCCAACTCAAAAAATAAAAATAATACTCTGATGAAGGTCGGCAAAATCTGTGTACGGAACATTTTGATAAACAGACCGAAACACATGTGTAAGTGATATTGATTAAAAGTGATATCGATAAAATTCATTTTTATCCATCTACATTTCTTTTCTTTACTCATTTTTTCCTCATATATATATATATATATATATATATATATATATATATATATGTATATATTATATAGAAACTCTATAATACATCAGATTTGGGTTGAATTTATATATTATCTTAATGATATCAGGGGCCGGGTTAGCTCAGTCGGTAGACGGTTCGGCTAGAAACCACAAGGTTCCTAGTTCGATACCGGCCCTCGCTAACTCAGCGATGATAGCACAGGGATCTGTGCCGGAAAGCAAGGAGCTGATGATAGATATGTTCTGCGCTTCCCACCCCAGTACGCAGATAACCAATTTCTGGTCTTAGCCGCTTAGTCGAAAAGGGATCGACTTCCCTCGTCTGATTGGTGATACCCGGACCAGTTAGGGCCGCGCTCGTATTGACTATTCATTTCCTTTCCAAGAAATACGATCCAGTCAGGAATGAAGTGTATTGTTTCAGTTGCATTGCTGAGTGCACAAACTCTTTTATCTTTGATCTTTCGCAATTACTAAGGACTAACGATCACCACAAGTGTTAACGAAGGCCTTGCATTCATGATTATATATATATATACTTATATATATATATACATATATTATTATATGATGTATAGATGGTGTATAGTATACATATGCGTGTATTACTATAATATATATATATATATATATATATATATATATAAGTATATCAAAAAATTGATAGGAAGAAACTCAATACAGTGATCCCATAAAAATTTATTTCGACGAAAAATTTGGGGCCCATATAAATCTAAGTTAACTTTATAAACCGGCTCCCCAATATTTCGCGTCTCATCAGATGGTCTCAATTCACCTATGGACAAGCATATCACAAAAAAACCAAAGAGCTAATATATATAAATTTCAAATAAAAAACAAACACAATTAATAAAAGAACAAGTATATTATATTTTAACAGTGTCATTCGATTTGTAACCATTAGTAACAGGAAGCTCGCAATGAAAAAAAGAGATACATCTCAAGGTTGATTTCCATAGGCTCGTCCAGACAGGACAAAAAAGTAAGCATTGACAGAAAAAACAGAGTTAAGTAATTAAAATTAAAATTAGACAAGATAAATATACTAAAAGATTATTAAATATATAAGACAATCCTAGAAAAGCTCTTAAGGCAGTCTGTTTGAGATTACTGTTCCCTTAATGATGCTTTTATTAAATTAAGGATGTTTAATAATATTTATTTACTAGATAATGTCGTTAATAAAGTAATAACAAGACTCAACAATGTTTTTAAGTAAGGTCAAAGTTTCAGTTCGGACATTTGGGATAATAAAAGAAATAAATCATAACACAATACAAAACTAATGACATAGAAAGTGAAATAAATCGATAGAAATATATTACTGTAATAATACAAAAAGGATCTAATTTAAAATCAAAATTATCTATATCATCGCACCTAACCTTCTTAAATTAAACGTAACTCGGAGGATACTCAGAAAAACCAGAAGCTGTCCTTGGATGTACGCTGCTGTCCTGGGATCCTACCAGTGAAAAACTATCAGTTTATACACTCTGCCACAAATGTGTCATACTTTACCTCTCTCATAAACACGAAAGGGGATTATTTAATATAGTGAATAATAATTTTAAAATTAATACACAATTTTATAAAAATATGTATAGAACTTTTAATTTTGAAAAGACTTTCTCACCTTAATCATAATAAATTCGTGAAGACTTAATTAATCATACCACTAAATGATATAGTTATATGAAAAACAATTAAATATTTTACATTAAAAAATGAATAATCAATATTACATTCAAAATCAATCTAATCTATATTTGAGTGTTATTTAATAATTAAATATCCGCATAAATAAATTATATAAATAATTAATATATAATTACATATACTTAAGAATCCTAATCTTAGACACGACTGGATGCGGTTGATGGGAATGAGGATTACATTTTTAGGAAGAAATGACTTCACACTAGTGTATAATTTTATGCAAAGCAAACATTATATTTTTAATGAACCACTACAACTATAGGTTTATCCTTATTTGTATTTAATGAATAAATTAGCAATTCGTCGTATTGGTAGCAGACACACAAAACGCACATAAATAATACTTACTCTAGACTTGGTCAGGGATTAGAGAAACGGAGGTCGATCGACCTCAGAGTAAATTGGTGATAAAGGTCGGACTTCAAACCCCCCGCAGAATTTTGAAAGTATTTTCCCAAGCCAAATGAAGTAAGCACTCAGACCCTAGTGATGTTTACAGTTGATATTATATACACAAAATAAAAACGAAAATACAAGAACATATGCTTCAACATGGATGAATTCTCCGCACTCATCAATTCGGATTTCTACCATGTTATGAGTGCCAAGACTAAGGAATACACAGTAGTGAAGTTGTTATAAGGTAGAGATTCGACAGAAAATGATTAGTGAGGCAAATATGCTGGGACCTGCCAGGGACGAGAACTGGTGTCACAAACACGCTATACTGGCACTAGTGAAAGTGAAAGATTTCATACCCTAATAGTTTATGTAGAATTGAGGCCCAGTGGACTACTTAGGATGGAATCGCAGTTCCAAATATATGCACCATATGAAGCAGAGGTTTCGCGTAATAGTAGATTAATGGAATTATCAACGAGTGAAAGGATCTACACCACTATCATATAGAATAGGCACAACTGCACCAATTTGCATGCAATCTAGCCGAGGAATACTCAGAAGAGTCCTTGGAGAGATCGATGCGTAGTATTCTATGGCTTGTGCATTCACGAGGACTATACACAAGTTTACTAATATAGAGTGACAGATTTCCAGAAAGTAACAATCCGAGCTAAACAATCTAGAATACGTGAAACACCTCATTATTAGAACTCAATAATTTTAAAGTGTATATGTGATCTAAAAACGATAAAAACTTAGAGAATAACATAGAGATAGATTATGTTAAAATGTACAAAATAGTAATGTTAATAATATGGATAATAGTTAAATAAAATAAAACTATAATAATATATGATATCGAGAATTAACACGAATTTCAGAATAGATTACAAAATATCGACTCAAAATAGACAAGCTAAGCTAAATGATAATGTAAAATATTAATATAATGATAAACTTACTATGATGACATGTATTCATATATAAATCAAGATATAATGCAAATAATAAATGAGATAATAAAAATAATAACTAAGGATGATATTTTCTGGTTGAACCTTCAGGAACATTCATACAATACCAAGCAGCAAATCAGAGTTGGAATGTGAATCACTCCAAATGCATTGATGGACTAATTCTGAATTCCATATATTGAACCAGTTGTCTTGACACATAGGTTTATCGATAGTAATTAGTATAATAGTGGATCAATTAATTTGATCAACTAGAATCATATAATATACAAATATTATTTAGCATATGAGTATAAGAGATTCAGAACCAAATTAGTAGGGACTGACTGACCTGACTAGCTTCAATTAGTTTCATATTTTCCCTTCTCTCTAGATTAGTTACCAATACACCTTTAGGTAAAAGCGCAACTCTTTGAGCCTATTAGTTACCATAGACTATAGAGAGAGTAGGTTGATCACCACCTCTCCCAAGCGTATTTAGCGGTATAGTAAAAATGTAAACACCCTCCTTCTCTGAAGTCTCAAACCTGTTTGAAGGAGCAATGTTGGATTTCATATCCTTTTTCAAGGTATTTATCGCTATGTGAAATGCAAAACCAGTTCGTCCGGGATTGAACTCGTCGGGATCAATTTCCCACCGATGGCTAATCCATATCAATATCATTTTCATGTTTGTTGCAATTCGACGGACGATTTACCCACATGTATTGGCATTTCAGTCTCGAAGGACTATGATTAAATTTTTAATTGTACCCCTTTGTACCGTTGTCCTTTTCGGGCAGAAGAAAAGAAGAGAGAGATAGGAGAGACGAAGAAGATTGAGACGAGACGACGAAAGAGACAGAGAACAAAACAGGGGGAAAATGGAAAGAGAGAGAACTACTACTTCTGATGTACATGTTGATCCCATAAGGAAACCCAAGTCCGGTCCGTAACTTACGAACGTCCCAAACGAAAAGAGCGATTACCTTTCTTCGGGTTCTCCACTGACATCCGTTCCGGACAAACACCCGAAACTTCCGGTTGACAACTCAATTCTCATTCGGCGTCCACGCTACGGGTTCCAAACCATCGTTCATCCTGTTTGGTAATCACTATTTTTAAACCTTTATTCATTCTCTTATTTCTTTCCCTCTCCTTTTAATATTGTAGTTTCTCGCTCAACTGCAATCTGCTACAACCTGACGTACAGCCCTCCCGTACTGTTGAAGGTTGATGTTTGAAAAAACATTCTCGACCAAAGATGGTCGCCCATTTGAAGGCTGTCCCTGAAGATGTTGATGTTCCGATTGCTTGTTGCCGTTGTTTTCTTCTGAACCTCTAGCTCATGGTTGTGTCAGGTGACTTCTGGACATGAAAACAATCCTCTACGGAGATTCTTGCCGCCACCGAGGGCGGGGTCCTGAAGGCCAAATCTCTTCCCAGTGAAGGGGCCAATGCCAAAGCACCTGGATCATCTTGCAGACAATCCTTGAATCGCAGCGGGGCAACCAATCTGTCTTTTTACCAGACGTAAGCTTCTCCATAGAGGTTCTTTCGAGATTCGTCCCATCATCCATCCAACAACGTACATGAACCCAACCATCGGAGGACGACGTTGTCTCAGTAGTAGAGTACAGCTAGGAGTGAGGCCTCTCTGTATATATGAAAATAAAAAACGTAAATTATTCAAAGCTTATTCGTTTTTATGGGGCTGCACCCACTTCGGCTTTTAACGAAACGCTTGGGGGAAAGGCTAGATGGGAACTTACCACAAGGATACTGCATGATATGTTGAACAAACCCTGAAGGAGCGTCCCACTGCTGTATATGGCCACTTACTCCAATCTCACAAACCATAAAAGTAAGCGAAACAGTTCTGATTGGCCACTGGCTGGAGAAGGCAGGGCGAAATCTAAATNAGGAAATGACTGATATTAATTCACATTGCTGTCATGAGATTGCATAAACAATAATATATCATCGTTCGCCTTTAATAAGATTTATTCTTAATATTTCGAGATAATTATCTTTTCGTCAGAATAATTCTTAAAATTTCAAGTTGTTGCTAGTAATCGTTAATTCTGGGTTTTTTTTCTGTCTTATATCTTCCAAATAGGAAGCGCGTGGTGTAATGGTTAAAGTCATGGGAAATGGACTCGTCGCCCCGAGTTCAAATCCTGGACGTGGTAATTGCATTTACTTAGCACTAATACCCCTGGGAAAGGTATGAATCCTACTCTCCCTCCAGCTATGGGCAAATAGTAGGGCAGACTGGGCTCTTTAGCCTTGGTTAGGTAACCGGTCTAGGAGAAGGAAAACTCTGAATTCAAACCTGTTAAACTCCGCTTAAGAAATTGACCTTGTGTCGCATCCTGCTCGTGCGGAGGGGTTGGTAAATATATATATATATCTTCCAAATTCTCTGCGTGTGTGTATGTGTGAGTCTGAGTATGTCTGTTTATGTTGTGTGTGTGTGTGTGTGTGTGTGTGTGTATTTATGTGTGTTTATATATGTGTGTGTGTGTGTGTGTGTGTGTGTGTTCAAGAATGACATTGTATTAATTCAGTACGATTAAACCGGATGATCCATTTTTGTTGAAACTTAAGTGGTTGTCCTTAATTAATCAATTATTTTGATTAATCCATTACGATTAAACCTGATGATCCATTTTTAGTGAAACTTAAGTAGGTTATCTATCTATACCTTTCTACTTGAATCTAAGCTAAATTTTTATATTTTTTATAATTCCGGTTAATAATTGTATCGACGGTCAAAGTTGTGATTAATTCGATATTCTACATATAAGTCATATTTCTATTATAATTATCTATATCATATATATATATATATATATATATATATATATATATGATATATATATATATATATATATATATATATATATGGGAGAACATGTGCTCAATTGAAGTCGTACCTAATTTTGAAAGTTAATTAATTAATAATTAATTAATTAGTTAATTAGGCGGGCATACCTATTAAATGTAAGGCTAAACAAATCGAGAAAATCAATCTCTGTATGTACATTTCGGCCTATTAGGCCTCATCAGCAGAGCTATAGATAGAAAGACCGCCTTGTGCGTGATTCGAAAACCCGACTATGCCCGCCTAATAATTAATTAATTAATTATTATTAATTAATTAACTTTCAAAATTAGGTACGACTTCAATTGAGCTCATGTCCTCCCAGGAATTGTCGGCTAAAAGAAGCCATATCATAAACACATCGCTTGTGTACTTCTCTATATATATATATATATATATATATATACCAAATCCTACACACATGTAGGATGTGACACATGCCCAGTTTCTTAAGGGGAGTATAACAGGTTTGAATTCAGATGTTCCATCACCTAGAATGGTTCCCTAACCAAGGTTAAAGTGTCCAGTCCACCCTACTATTTACCCATAGCTAGAGGAAAATAGTTGTATTCATACCTTTCCCAAAGGTATTAGCGCTATATGATATGCAGACAGCCTCGTCCAGGAACTGAACTCGTGTCACCGTGTCTATTTCATTCGAAGGTAACCATTACACTACGCGCTTTCTGGTCAATTTCTTAATATCTGTGTGGTGATTGTCTTTCATCCATAGTACTTTCAGCACTCCGAATGCCATCATCAGGGGTCAATGTAATTGAGTTTGTTCCTTGTTCTATTTAAACACGGAATGTGGTTAAACGACCGAATATCAGAGGGAGTAAGTAGGAGGGGAACTAGAAATTATATGATAGAGTAAGAGGAGGAGAATTGGCGGGAAATACATCATAGACATTTTTAATATCTATATATATATATATATATATAATATATATATATATATATATTAGGCTCTCTTAAAAACGGATAAGCTCTCTTAGTAGTTTATGTATGCATGTATATATTATATCAGTAATTCTTTCCTTAAAGTAGTTGTTGCTGAAGGCCCGGGTGGTAAAAGATACTGATTGACAAAGAATCGTTGGAGTTTTGATCCCGGCCTGAGACAAATGCAAAGTCTAGCCGCACTGAAGAGCTGTTGATATTATCGCAAGCAGCACTTATATAATATATATATATATATATATATTATATAATATATGGAAAAATACGGAAAATGAATGGCTATTAAGAAGAAAAGTAAAGAAAGAAAGAAAGGGTTGTACAAGAAAAAAAAAAGAGTAAAGAAAAATCCTGCTGCAGTGAAGAGCTGTGATATGATGAAAACAGTACTTATATATATATATATATATATATATATATATATATGCAGATGCAGGTAAAAAATTGACACTACGCTATCGTCTATATCAGACGGAATTATGCTAACTCAATATATATATATATATATATATATATAATATATATATAAGGAGTTTTATAATTCATTAATTTAAAAGCTTGTGTATATATTGTTAGGAGGTTGATTTAGAAGGCTATCAACAATGCAGGTGTAAAGTAAAAAAATAATAATACGGAACAATGTGTTGTGTGTTAACCTGTATTTATAAAAATACAGGTTAACACAGAACACCATTGTTACCGTATTATTATTTTTTCTTTACACCTGCATTGTGATAGCCTTCTAAATTAACCTCCTAACCAATATATATATATATATATATATATATATATATATATATAATATATATATATATATAAATGTTGTTCTGGTTCCAACGGGAGAAAATGTAATATTTTATAAAAAAAGAAGAAGGTCCGCAAAATGTATGTTCTCAGAAAAAATGTTTTATTCTTTTTATTTCACATACGCAACACGTGTTTCAGATATTCTGGTATCTTCTTCAGGCTTTGATCAATACATATATTCATATACATATATATATATACACATATACACATATATATATACATAGGTTGTGTGTGTTTCTGTAATTTTTCTGTTATCAATATATATATTGGCTGAAAAATACTGAAATAAATGGATGGAAAGAAAGAAAGAAAGAAAGAAGAGACGTACTGTCCTCTAGCCAGAAAGAAAGAAAGAATGAAAGAATAAATCTTAAGTTGTAAAAAAAATTAAAAAAATCTTGCAACAGGGTTCGAAATACCAACCTTATAGAGTCATTTGGAAATAGACAATTATTTCAAAGTTTCCCAATTTTTACTTTTGTCATTTTTTTTATTGGTAATTTGTTTTCTTACATAATTTAGAAAAAATGCATCTTGAAATTATTAATGTCTCTGCCTCCTTGTAAAACGAAGATGGAATTCTTATTCATCTTATGATGGCCAAGCAAAGTGGGCGGATCCTCTTTTTATCCCCGGGGATATGTTCCCCCATATCTACCACCATCTGTTCATCGGCTCCCCTCTCTTATATTATTGCTAAAAAAAATTCCGCTTTTTATTTTCCGGTTCGGGGATGAGGGTGCCATTTTTTGGTCTTTATATTGTTTGACTTTCTATTAAAAGAACAAAATGTCTACAAAACTGCAATTGTTTTCATATGACGACAAAAGCAAAAAAAAAAAAAGAAAAAAGGAAAAAAAAAGACGCTTTTATTTTTCACTTTTATTTTTCTATCCAAATAAAAGAATAGAGCTAATGTTACATAATTGTTAGTACCCTAACACTTATTTACAGTAGTGTAGAAACCAAAATGGCTGTTATAAGTTGCCGCCGACGGCTTTGAAGGATTGAATGACATGGCTTGACCTCATCCTGATCCTTCCGGTGGATACCGTGAGAATCGGTGGAGAAGACCCTCCTCCGGCTTAGATTAAAAAGAGTTTTATGTTCAGTATCGGCCAAACCTACGAAGGTAGTAAGTCGCGTTAAGCACACTGCCGACTCAATCTGCGCTGGTAGTCTGGTGGGGATTTCGGAATAAAATATGATCTAAAACAAATCGAAGTCTTGGGTTATTATCTAAAAACTACCAATGATACAGGGCTTCTGATAAAGAGAAATCCCCAATGGAAGACCAGACACGAAGTCCCCAAGACGAAGTCCAGACGCTAGAAGATACCAAAGATGAGCAGAAGAATAATAGAAGTAAAGAGAGTATACAACACTAAGAGCATTTTTAACATCGTAAAATGGTCACCTGTCTCTTTAGTGAACACTTCAAAGGGGGGGTCAGAGTGTAGTATCTGTTCCAGGTGCTGTGACTGATACCCTTTCCTCCCACCCGGCCTCGGCTGGGGGTCCAGTGTGCTTCGGCCACTGAACTGGTAGAATACAATTAATAGCGTCGATCCCAGGGGGCCATCCACCCAGGCAATACCTGCTGCCTTGGGGGCAGGGCTGGGTTTATTGCCCAGCGCCTGAGGCGCCCCCTTGAGGGGGAATGCCGAAGGGATCGACGCAATTTTTGTTCTTTCCCACTCATGAGCTTCGGCTTGTGGGTGGGCCCACGTTAAAACGAGACCTTGTACCCAGCCCATACAAGTGGGGTATGAGGCAAATACCCTTCTCTGGACTAAAAGGGGGGATCAGAGTGTAGTATGTATTCCAGGTGCTGTTCTCTGATACCCTTTCCTCCCACCCGGCCTCGGCTGGGGGTCCAGCGTGCTTCGGCCACTGAACTGGTAGAATACAATTAATAGAGTTGATCCTAGCAGGCGCCCCCCTTGAGGGGGAATGCCGACGGGATCGACGCAATTTTTATGTCTACCACCCATGAGCTTGTGGCTGGGCCCACATAAAAATGTCCTTGTGTCAAGCCCTCATAAGTGGAATGAGAGGCAAATAACCTCTTTAGGGAACAATAACAAACTGTCTTCTTCGAGGCACCGTCGTTCCTGCAGAGTAATGGATTTGTATTGCGTAGATTTTTCGTGTCGTTGTTCTTATATTTATTGTAGCCCCGTCGGCTGGGCTGTATAATACGCCGACTACACCTTGCAGAAGGGTAACACACACACACAATGGGGCCATCTGTTGGACCTAGCTGTCGACCCATGTGGATCGTGTGTGGCGACTCGTGATGCTTAAGTACGGATTCCTGGTGGCTGAGTAGTCCATGACACGGAACACTCCACTTTGGTCCATATATATATATATATGAGGCGCATGGTCTAATGGTTCGAGTCGTAGGAAATGGACTCGTTGACCCTAGGTCAATTCCTGGACGAAACTGTTTGAATTTCAAATTTAATGCCCTTGGGGAAAGTATGAATCCAATTCTCCCTCAAAGCTATAGGTAAATATCAGGGCAGACTGGACTCTTTAACCATGGCTAGGAGAAGGAATTCAAACCTGTTAAACTCCGCTTAGGAAATTCACCTTGTGTTGCATCCTGCTCGTGCGGATATATATATATATATATATATATATATATATATATATTGTTGAACTGCACAGGCGGTCGGAGTGGTCACTTATGATTTCCTTTGCTTAAACTGTTTAGAATTTGTATTACCACAGTGTATGGTTAACACTATCTCACTTGTAGTAAGCCAATATAAAAAAAGTAAAGTCGTCGGGCGGTCTAATGTCGGTAGCAGCCAGACAGCGAGGGAGTCTATCTCCTTTTCAGTAACGCTAGACTAATGAGATTATTTTAACGTTTGAGGTGGAGCGCCACACCTAACATCAGCTCCTCACTTTACCGCACATATCCCTGTGCTACTCACACGCTGAGTTGGCAAGGACCGGTATCGAACCAGGAACCTTGTGATTCCTAGCCGAACACTATACAGACTGAGCTACAGTATTAGTAGGAAAGTGCTCAATATCTGTGATAGAGCAATAATGATAATGATAACGATAATAATAATGATAATAATAATAAATGAATTCATATTAGTTTTAGTATGTATATTTAATTACGTGGATGCTTTTCTGCGACCATTCGGTTTCATGCTCGTCAAAACAGAAAGATTTTGAGAAATTTTAAAAAATTGAAAAAATGTGGACAAAAAGAATTGTGCGTTAATATTAACTTATGATTCCCTTTGCATAAACTGTTTAGGATTTTTGTTATTTAGATTTTTCGAACGGTTGTCCTCATCTTTATTATGGCCTGTCGGTTGGGGCTGTAGAATACGCCGACTGTACCTCTGCAGACAATTAAGACAATATAATCTATAGATGCACTAACAGCCATGTGGTTGTAGAATACATATATATATATATTTTTTTCATCTACATAATCCTGGTTCGCAGTTTTATGACTCATTAGTGCGGCTAGACAGGCAGGCTGCTTCAAGCCGCGATTGAAAATATCTTTTGCACCGTTTCCTCACGTGGCCGAACTTGTGCCTGGATTGAAACTTGAGATTTGAAGTTTCAAAACTAGACAGAAGATCCGGCTTTATTTTTGATATTTGTCCTAATAATCTAACCCCACATTTTGTTCCCTCTTTTTCTCTTTTCCTGTTTTTTCTTTTTATCGTCGTCGCTTTTAAACAGTAGGGGTTTTCTTCCGGTTGGTCGAATCTCATAATCGCTTTTGGCATCAGAATTAACGATACTCACAACGACAACATTGAATCAAATTCCAACATAAAAAGGGACAGATTTTCCCAGGATTTAAAAAAAAAAAAACTTCCTTTGTAACAAATGTACTGCTTGTTGGTTGGTTGATTTAATAATCTTATTATAATGGAGATTGTGTGTTTTTCTGTCTGTAACCGAAACTATATTCCTACTCAAGTCACAATTCTCTAAGTTATTGACATCACATTCTCCATGATTTTATTTTTATCTAAACCTCAATTATTAATAAAACTGTCATACATTATTAATACTGTTAATTATGTCTACATACTGACAACATGCAATTATATTATATATACAACAAAATAGCGGTTTACAGTGTGAACGGAAGCTAATTTGCATATTAATATTAAAAAATCGAATTTAATAAATATGTGCTCATTGTTATTTTTTCTAATTTAAGTATTTAGTTATAAGAGAAGTAAAGAATAAAATGACAGTTATTTTATCTTTTAATGATTTCATTTAAGATTCATTGAAGAGATTTTTGCTTATATTCATTAAAATAAAACCAAACAATTAGAAATCAATAATACTAAGCACATATTTATTAAATTCGATTTTTTAATATTAATATGCAAATTAGCCTTCCCGTTCACACTGTAAACCGCTATTTTTGTATATATAAATATAATTGCATGTTGTCAGTATGTAGACATAATTAACAGTATTAATAATGTATGACAGTTTTATTAATAATTGAGGTTTAGATAAAAATAAAATCATGGAGAATGTGATGTCAATAACTTAGAGAATTGTGACTTGAGTAGGAATATAGTTTCGGTTACAGACAGAAAAACACACAATCTCCATTATAATAAGATTATTAAATCAACCAACCAACAAGCAGTACATTTGTTACAAAGGAAGTTTTTTTTTTTTAAATCCTGGGAAAATCTGTCCCTTTTTATGTTGAATTTGATTCAATGTTGTCGTTGTGAGTATCGTTAATTCTGATGCCAAAAGCGATTATGAGATTCGACCAACCGGAAGAAAACCCCTACTGTTTAAAAGCGACGACGATAAAAAGAAAAAACAGGAAAAGAGAAAAAGAGGAACAAAATGTGGGTTAGATTATTAGACAAATATCAAAAATAAAGCCGGATCTTCTGTCTAGTTTTGAAACTTCAAATCTCAAGTTTCAATCCAGCACAAGTTCGCCACGTGAGGAAACGGTGCAAAAATATTTTCAATCGCGGCTTGAAGCAGCCTGCCTGTCTAGCCGCACTAATGAGTCATAAAACTGCGAACCAGATTATGTAGATGAAAAAAAAAATATATATATATATGTATTCTACAACCACATGGCTGTTAGTGCATCTATAGATTATATTGTCTTAATTGTCTGCAGAGTACAGTCGCGTATTCTACAGCCCCAACCGACAGGCCATAATAAAGATGAGACAACCGTTCGAAAAATCTAAATAACAAAAATCCTAAACAGTTTATGCAAAGGAATCATAATTAATATTAACGCACAATTCTTTTTGTCCACATTTTTTCAATTTTTTAAAAATTTCTCAAAATCTTTCTGTTTTGACGAGCATGAAACCGAATGGTCGCAGAAAAGCATCCACTAATTAAATATACATACTAAAACTAATATGAATTCATTTATTATTATTATCATTATTATCATTATCATTATCATATTGCTCTATCACAGATATTGAGCACTTTCCTACTAATACTGTAGCTCAGTCTGTATAGTGTTCGGCTAGAATCACAAGTTCCTGGTTCGATACCGGTCCTTGCCAACTCAGCGTGTGAGTAGCACAGGATATGTGCGGTAAAGTGAGGAGCTGATGTTAGTGTGGCGCTCCACCTCAAACGTTAAAATAATCTCATTAGTCTAGCGTTACTGAAAAGAGATAGACTCCCTCGCTGTCTGCTGCTACCGACATTAGACCGCCCCGACGACTTTACTTTTTTTATATTGCTTACTACAAGTGAGATAGTGTTAACCATACACTGTGTAATACAAATTCTAAACAGTTTAAGCAAAGAAATCATTAAGAC
>JALAJA010000152.1:45000-110857 GCA_023376005.1 Doryteuthis pealeii | reverse complement strand
GTTCACCGTCCTCGTGAAGTGAAAGGATTACCAATTGGTAGGTTGGTGCACTTGGAACAGTCCCAAAAAGCATTAGAAAAGGGTTTGGGAAAGTTTGGATAATCAGAGGAAGGATTGAAACCATTCAGAACACTGCACTGCTGCAATCTGCCAGAAATACTCAGAAGAGTCCTGGAGACCTGAGGAGACTTTGCTGTCACTCAGACTCCAGTGAAAGACCATCAGCTAACACTGATGTGAAAACTCAAATAATAATATTAAGGTAAAGTAAAGATAATAATAATAAAAATAATAATAATAGTAATAATAATAGGATAAATTAAATAAAATAATAATATAATAATTTGAAAAAATATATAAATTACAAATAATCATAATAATAATAAAATAAATTAAAATTAATAATAATAATGATAATATTTAGATAAAGTAAAGATAATAATAATAATAAAAATAATAATAATAATAGTAATAATAATAGGATAAATTAATTAAAATAATAATAATATTAAAAATATTATTAATAATAAAAATAATAAAATGAGATGAGGTAAATAATAATAATAATAATAATAATATTAAAAATAAGAAAAGTAAAATAATGATAATAATGATATTAGGTAACGTAAATAATAATAGTAATAATAATGAAAAAATAAGATAGGGTAAAAAAATAATAAATTATAATAAAAATAATAAGATAGGGTAAAAAATATTAAATAAATATATATATATTATATATATATATTATATATATATGAAAAATAGATGGAAATTAATCCGACAGTATGAAATTTAACATATGTTATGTTAAATTTCATACTGTCGGATTAAATTTTCCATCTATTTTTCATATTTGTCAAATGAAAAAACATCATATCTGGAATTTTACACCTTGAAGACTCTCATCTATAACTCTACAGACTTAACCCCACAAGTAAATTTTGGAACTCTTAACATTTTTCTTCAAATTACAATGTGGACTTGTATATATTTTTAACAGCTGAAATATATACTATACTATTTTGATACCCACTTTACATTTTTTTATATATTTTTTACAACAAACTCTTTAGAGTTTTACTATAAAACTATAATGCTTCTGATTTTTAAAAAATTAAAAATAAAATTTATTTTATTTTTAAAACAGAACATTGCATTTTTCAAAATTTTCAGCGGTTGAATTCAGCGTTCGTTTTTTGTAAACAGTCTTTTTAACGAATATCTTTCTTCCCATCTATGTCGCTCTTTGATGAGACCAACTTATCGATTTGGTCGAAACAGATCTGTCAGCAATCACATAACAAACATCATATGTTTTTTTAAAATGTTAAATTTCTATATATATATATAATATATATATATATATATATATATAATATATATATAACTAGCAAATATATGCACCCTCGGGGTGCAAGTATTTAAGTTTTAATGTAATAAAATATTGTATTAAATTAGAAAGGCTAATGAAACTAAAATAAGAATACAGATAAAAAAAAATTTGAAACAGAGGGGGTATAATAAAAGATTTGAAACAGAGGGAGTATAATAAAAAATGGAACAACTGAAACTTACTCTTCCATCACTCTAGTCTTTCATTGTTATTTTTTCTAATTTAAGTATTTAGTTAAAAGAGGAAAGTAAAGAATAAAATGACAGTTATTTTATCTTGTTTAATGGATTTCCATTTAAGATTCATTGAAGAGATTTTTTGCTTATATTCATTAAAATAAAACCAAACAGTTAGAAATCAATAATACTAAGTACATATTTATTTTAAATTCGATTTTTTAATATTAATATGCAAATTAGCCTTCCGTTCACACTGTAAACCGCTATTTTGGTTGTATATTACAAATATAATTGCATGTTATTAGTATGTAGATAAGGTTAACAGTATTAATAATGTCAGACATTTTATTAATAATTGAGGTTTAGATAAAAATAAAATCATGAAGAATGTGATGTCAATAACTAAGAGAATTGTGACTTGAGTAGGAATATAGTTTCGGTTACAGACAGATAAAACACAATCTCCATTATAATAAGATATATATATATATATATATATATATATATATATATATATATCAGTAAAGAGCACACGCTGGGAAGTTGAGCTCTCTCTAGAACTGCTGTGTTAGTGATCCTGTCTCTCCAGATGATGCCCAGTATACGTCTAAGGCAGCGAAGATAGAAGCTATTTAGCAAGGGTTAAGGGCCGGGTTAGCTCAGTCGGTAGAGCATTCAGCTAGAAACCACAAGGTTCCTAGTTCGATACCAGTCCTCGCCAACTCAGCGTATGAGTAGCACAGGGATCTGTGCGGTAAAGTAAGGAGCTGATGGTAGGTGTGGCGCTCCACCTCAGATGCTAAAACAATCTCCTTGGTCTAGCGCTATTGAAAAGGGGATAAACTCCCTCGCTGACTGGCTGATACCGACTTTAGGCCGCCCCGTCGACTCGACTTTAAGGATTTAAAGAAAAAAAGAAGACATTAAGAGACTAACGGTTTTAATAAGCGATTATTTATTCAGAGCAGACCACAAAAACAAAAACAAATGAGTAAATGATGATTTGGTCACACATGCAGGAAAACTTACATTTGGTGGGAGAGTCGTTATCAAAAACAATTAATCCGAAAATAAGTATTATTTTTTTGTTGTTGTTTTTATTGTTTATTCTTTTACTTGGGAGGGGGGGACCAAAATGTAAAAATAATCGACCAGTCTACCTTTATATCACAAATCATATGCGATTCAGCAATGACCACGCACTTTGTAATAAATTTCATTTATAATATATATATATATATATATATATATATATATTATAGAGAGAGAGAGAGGAGAGAGAGAGAGAGAGAGAGAGATAGATAAATAGATATAATGAAGGTCCTCAAAATGGATTATGTTTTTTTTTTATCAATTATTATTTTACATTAGCGACACGTCTTCCAGGTCTTCTGATATCTTCTTCAGCGTTAATAGCCACATTCTGTTCGAATATGAATATGTACACACACACACCACACCACACAACACACATCACACAAACACACCACACACACACACACACACATATATAATATATATATATATTATATATATATATATATATATATATATATATTTGGGGCACATTTTTTCTTTAATGCAGACACTATTAAACAGGAAATACATCTGACTATTTTTTTTTAATCCGCTCGAGTTACTCATATAATTTTTTAACGCTGGGGAGAAATTTGTCAATGAGTGCACCAGACTTACATACATATCTATCTATCTATCTATCTATCAATATATATATATATATATATATATATATATATATATATATATATATATATATATATATATATACGAGTAACTCGAGCGGATTAAAAAAATAGTCAGATGTCTTTCCTGTTTAATAGTGTCTGCATTAAAGAAAAAAATGTTGCCCAAATATATATATATATATATATATATATAATATACCAAGCGTGTTGATAAATCCTCGCAGGGAGAAAAAAAACAGCAAATAGTTTGTAAAAATATACTACCAGACATCAACCGGGGAGAAAAACATTTTTGAAAAAAAGAAAAGACCAAGATAGTCGTACCAACAAAAAATAATCTATTGGTATAGTATTTGGCCAAAAGAAAAAACAATTTATATGTATATATATATATATATATATATATATATATATATATATATATATATATAAATATTCATATAACCGCCAGGAGAATAAGCTAATAAGTAAAAAAGTGCTCAATACCTAAGTAGAGCAAATAATAAATATAAATCTAATGAGTCAGACGGACCTACTATTAGTTTCGCTTAATGCTCTTCAGGGCTAAGATTTTAGCCCTGAAGAGCATTAAGCGAAACTAATAGTAGGTTCTTCTCATTAGATTTATCTTTATATATATATATATATATATAATATATATATATATATATAGGTATGAATCCATATATCTCCCTCCAGCTATGGGTTAAATAGTAGGGCAGACTGGTCCTTCAGCCTTGGGTAGGTAACCAGTCTAGGAGAGGATAACTCTGAATTCAAAATTCCTGAGGTCGGTCGTTGATTGGGTTTGTGGCAACCCTTGATGCACCAATTCTTTCCTATCGACTGTGCCAAAAAAGTGTGGATGGTCCAACACAAAGCCTTCACCACTATAAACAAATCACTGTGTGGATGTTCATTGTGTGTGTGAACCCTCATGCATCGAAAATCGACGAGGAGTCCATAATAATAATAATAATTAATAATAATAATAAATAATAATAATAAATATATATATATTATATAATACATATATATTATATATATATATATAATATATATATATATATATATATATATATATATAATATATTATAATATATATATATATATATATTAATATATATATTATAATATATATATATATATATATATATATATATATATATATATATATAATATATTATATAATATAATATATATATATATTATATATATTATAATAAATTAATATATATATATATATATATATATATATATATATATATATATATATATATATATATATATAAAAAGTATATGATGTCAAGTGTTACTTCGATAGGATTCAACCAAAATTAATATTTTTACATATATGGAGTATTATGAATAAATATATAAATAAATAAAGGGATATATACCTTTAGAAAATAAATTTATTTCGACATTATAGTCTCATCAGTATTTTTGTTGATTTTTGTTTTAATATTTCACCACGTGTTGTTTCAAAGGATTGCATATTCTCCTTTGTTTACATTTCTCCACATACTGTCGGATTGGTTTCCTCATTTTACTCCCATATATATAATATTATATATATATATAATATATATATATATATGTGTGTGTGTGTGTGTGTGTGTGTTGTGTTGTGTGTGTGTACAATTACAAATGAATAGCACATGGTAGCTATTTATAAAGAAAACTACTTTTTATCATTATGAAATTGAGACATTATGCGACTGTAATAAACGCCAATGTTTAGTACTTCTCATATACATTGCACATTGATCAAGGGTATTAAGCATCTAAAGTGATGTTTTGATGTTAACGTGCGGATGAAAACACACACAGAAATACACATATATATATTTACTAACCCCCCCCCCGCACGAGCAGGATGTGACACAAGGTCAATTTCTTAAGCGGAGTTTAACCTTTTTCCATCTTCTTGACAAGTTATCTATGCAATGTTAAAGAGTACAGTCTGCCCTAATATTTACCCATAGCTGGATTCATACATTTCCTAAGGGTATTAGCGCTTGTTAAGTTTTTGAACACCATCCTTGGCCAGTTGAAAAGGACTTAAAGTAAGTAAGTCTTGAGTTATAGAATCCTTTGGTAAGAGTATAAGTCCTATCCTGCGAATAAGTCCTATCCATTATTTTAAAATAAACTAATTTTTAGTTGTAGGGAAGCTCTAGAACTCATTTTACAGACAGAAATAGATTACAAAAAGTCGCTGTTTTTCGCGAACCCCACCAAATTTGGAGAGATAAAAATCGACATAACTCCGCCAATTTTTGGAATTGGAAGATCAGATTTTGGGGATTGTCTAACGTTAACATAGTCCACATCTGGAAAGAATTTAGAAAAACTGAAGGCGAATGGTGACAATTTTACTTTCTTCTGGATGATTTGACATGGAATTACCCCTATCTTTCATGCTCTGTTCGTATCTATCTATCATCTATTCTATCTATCTACTATCTATGGTAAAGTCCAGTGATTTAATCTATGAGGACTTTACTCTTTTAACCTGGGATAGGAACGTGTGTATCAATATATAGATATATGTTAGACACACAGAAAATAACATATAATTATATATATATATATATATATATATATATATATATATATATATATATATATCAAAAATGAAGGAAGAACTCAATACAGTAATCCCATAATAAATTTATTTCGACGAAAATTAGGGCCCATATAAATCTAAGTTGATTTAAACCGGCTCCCCAAATTTTCGTCTCATCAGATGGGTCTCAATTCACTTTGAGACCCATCTGATGAGACGAAAATTTGGGGAGCCGGTTTAAATCAACTTAGATTTTATATGGCCCCTAATTTTGTCGAAATAAATTTTTATGGGATTACTGTATTGAGTTCTTCCTTCATTTTTTGATAAATATTGCTCTGTATATAATCTAAAAGGTTATTTTTACATTGAGCTCTCTTCAGTGATTTAAAAATTCGCTGTATTTATACATATGGATCATCAATATTAGTACAGTGGATCTTAGAAATCACATATAGAATCATCCCTTACTTACCAGTTTGGATAATCTCTTATATATATAATATATATATATATATATATATTAAATTTTTACTTGAAGGCACTTACAACGCATGTATCGCATAAAATTCGATACTTTTCTTATAGAAAATGAACTTGACAAGTGTAATCCCGGCAAAGGATGGCTCGGTGTGTTAGAATACCGTACAGACTGTTTCGACTTTATTAAGTCTCATCAGCGTATATACTAAACGATTTCCCTCCGACAGAAATCGAAACCGGGACTTCAGCAGACACAGTGAAACACTAGTGAAACACTTTTATCGCCTCGGCCACAGTACACAGCTGACCCTAGCGAAATTAAGCTTGTCAAGTGATACTTACACGCCTTACCATAATAGGTAAGGGGGTGTTATGGGAGAATAATAACAAACAGACCGTATGCCCTTCGGCGAAGTGAATAAGATTTTTGGATGTTTGTTTATTTTATATATATTTTATATATATTTACCAACCCCTCCGCACGATTTAATTTTCTCCCGTTGGACCCATAACAACACTTCATACAGAGTCCCAGAAGTCGCGCACCATGTGTGAAAATACATATAAAAAGTATAAAAAGACATATGAATATGAATTTTATTTATCATAATCATAATAGATGCTCAAATTGTTGACCCTCTCCATTGATACATACATCAATTCTCTTTATAAAACTGTCTTTTACTCTGTTGAGGGTTTCAGTGGGGATTTTTTTGATATTCAGTTATTATCGCATCCTTCAAATCATCAAGAGTGTATGGACGATTCTGATAAACAACAGATTTAAGATGTCCCCACAGGAAAGAGTCAAGAGGTGATAGATCTGGTGCGTGACTTCTCACACACACACACACACACACACACACACACATATATATATATATATATATATACTAGCAAAAATATGCACCCTCCGGGCGCAAGTATTTATGTTTTACTATAATTAAATATATTAAATTAGGAAGACTAATGAAACTAAATAAGAATGAAGATAAAATGATTTGGAACAGAGGGGGTATAATCGAAAAATAGAACAAATTTGAAACTACCTCATCCATCATTTTCCATTACTCCTGTCTTTCATTGCTAATTTTTTCTAATTTAACTATGTATTTAATTTAGTAACTAAAGAATAAAATCAAAGTTATTCTTTCTTATTAACCGATTTCTTTTAAGATTTATTGAAGATATTTTTGCTCATATTCAATAAGATAAAACCAAACAATTAGAAATCAATAATACTAAGCATATATTTATTAAAATCAAACTTTTAATATCAATATGCAAATTAGCCTTCTCGTTCACCCTGTAAACCGGTATTTTGTTGTATATATAAATACAATTGCATCTTAATAGTATGTAGATATGGTCAACAGTATTAATAATGGAAAACAATTTTATTAATAATTGAGGTTTAAAAGAATAAAATCATGGAGAATGTGACATAAATACCTAATGGAATATGACTTGAGTAGTAATATAGTTTCGGTTACAGACATAAGAGCACACAATCTCCATTATTAATAAGATATATATATATATATATATATATATATAATATATATATATATGTGTGTGTGTTTGTGTGTGTAATATTAATGTTGAATTTATTTAACTTTTTTTTTTTTTCAAAACTAATATTTTCGGAAGTAAAATTCCATCTTCAGAGTTATTGAAAGTACTAGGTTGATTTTTTTATTCAACACATATTGCATTGTAAATTGCCTTCAAAAATCTTTATATTACACATACACACAATGCTTCAAAGATATTTATAAGAAACAAACTTTATTCCCTATGCCGAGCAAGGCTATATTTTATAGTAAAAATTAAAAGAATTTCGAACATTTTCCACGCGCGGGAGTAGCGAGCCGTGTTAACATCAAACGGAATTAGCCGATTTAACATCACGGAAAAAATTTTTCAAATATACGGCGTTTCATCAACTTCTTAATCAACAGATGATTCAATATCGACGTGGGATAAGTACTATAAAAAATCACCTAGTACTTTCAATAACTCTGAAGATGGAATTTTACTTCCGAAATATTTAGTTTTGAAAAAAAAAAACAAAAGTTAAATTAAATTCAACACATATTGCATTGTAAATTGCCTTCAAAATCTTTATATTACACATTACACCACAATGCTTCAAAGTACTATAAAGAAACAAACTTTATATATATATATTATATATATATATAATATATATATATATAAAGGAAATGACTTTTTTAAAAATATTGAGTTAATCCCAATATTTGGTTGATACAAGTCAGTGTTATAACAAATATAAAGTGCTCAATACGATAGTAGAGCGGATTTAGTATTACATTGTGTACGGAAATAACCTACTCAAGTTTCTTTATATTATATAATATTATATATATATATAATATAAATATATATAATATATATATATATATATATAAAGTAAAGTCGACGGGGCGGCCTAAAGTCGGTATCAGCCAGTCAGCGAGGGAGTCTATCCCCTTTTCAATAGCGCTAGGCCAAGGAGATTGTTTTTAGCATCTGAGGTGGATCGCCACACCTACCATCAGCTCCTTACTTCACCGCACAGATCCCTGTGCTACTCGTACGCTGAGTTGGCGGGGACCGGTATCGAACTAGGAACCTCATGGTTTCTAGCCGAACGCTCTACCGACTGAGCTAACCCGGCTGCATGGTAGCCAAGGTCAAGACTGTAGCTCCCCCAGCGACAAAGTGGGTGCACAGGCGACTGAACACGCACTAAGAACAAAACAATAGCGTGCCTATCCGTTGAACACCCCCGCCCGTTGACCGTTTATTGCATTCAGCACCTACGAAAGCGCCCTCGACGCGTCAAGTGTGCGACTCTCATGTAGACAACTGGGCTGGCCGACAGGAAGTCTGTGTCTTGAATTGCCTAAACCGAACGAGAGCAGATTGCCCTACACGCACGCATATAAACAATCTGAGAATTTGAAAAGATTATGTCAGGATGTTCAGCATTTCTAGTGTCTCCTCTCCAAAATAACGCACTAATAACCCGGCCTCTGTGGCGGAGGTCCGGTGGTTTTGGCCACTGGACTATTAGTGATAATTAACGGCGTCACCCCAGGGGGGGGGGCTATCCCTTTAAATCAAGGGAGCAGGCAACACCTGCTCCCTTAATTTAAAGGGACAGGGCTGGGTTTATTGCCCAGTGCCTGAGGCGCCCATCTTGAGGGGGTGATGCCAACTGGATTGACGCTTTTCTTTTGCACCCGCAGTCCCACATTAAAAGACCTTGTGTCACAAACCCCAAACGTGGAATGCGCGGTAAACATCATCTCCTAAATATTCATACTCGCGTTCACTGTACATAGCTGTTGATACAAGTAAATTAATCTTAATTAGACTATACAACTAATCCTAATTTTGGCTTTTGAATCTTATACCGCAATTTTTTTTCCACATATATTAAATTTAAGATATTAGTAGAATTTACAATAAATGGCATTTCAATAAGGTGTGTAGAGAGAGATAGAGAGATAGATAGATAAATAGATAGATAGATAGCTGACAGATCAGCTATTTATTAGTAAGAGTAACCTCTCCTAAATAATCTATATGTTCATACTCGTGTTCCTCTATTGAAAAATCGTCTTGTAAGGGAAATTAACCACGGTAATCAATTTCCCAACTGCAAAAGTCCACTGACAAAGTCTTTCCACCTGCAACAATATTACAGCAGTCTTCGATCAATCCGCCAAATTTTACTCGTTTCGTGTCCAAAATTCTAACCGATTTTTGTCTTTTATTTGTTTTTTGTTTTTTTACCTTCTTATGAAGACGAAAAATAAATCGACAAAGACGTCACTGTGATTTCGCAAAAAATACTTACGCCAGGAGGGCGCATATTTTTGCTAGTTTACTAAAAATAGTTTTGTAAGGGATTATTTGAATTTAAAACCACGGTAATCCCTTTCCCAACGGTAAAAATTCACTGACAAAGTCTTTCCACCTGCAACAATATTACAGCAGTCTTCGATCAATCCACCAAATTTTACTCGTTTCGTGTCCAAAATTCTAACCGATTTTTGTCTTTTATTTGTTTTTTGTTTTTTACTTTCTTATGAAGACGAAAAATAAATCGACAAAGACGTCACTGTGATGTCACAAAAATACTTACGCCAGGAGGGAGCATATTTTTGCTAGGTTACAAAATAGTTTTGTAAGGGATTATTTGAATTTGAAACCACGGTAATCCCTTTCCCAACGTTAAAAATTCACTGACAAAGGTTCTTCACCTGCAACAATATTACAGCAGTCTTCGATCAATCCACCAAATTTTACTCGTTTCGTGTCCAAATTCTAACCGATTTGTCTTTTATTTGTTTTTTGTTTTTACTTTCTTATGAAGACGAAAAATAAATCGACAAAGACGTCACTTGTGATGTCACAAAAATACTTACGCCAGGAGGGAGCATATTTTTGCTTAGTAGGTACTAAAAATAGTTTTGTAAGGGATTATTTTGAATTTGAAACCACGGTATCCCTTTCCAACAGTAAAAATTCACTGACAAAGAACTTTCCACCTGCCAACTAATTACAGGCAGTCTTCGATCAATCCGCCAAATTTTATTATTTCTTGTTCAACGCACGCCTGTGTTCTCGGTAGCAAGATCTTTGTTTTTTTATTTTTATTTTTATTTTTTAAAATTTTTTAAAATTTTATATTCCTGTGATATGAATTTCAAACGAACAACGGTTAATATTCATATTGTTTGAATAAGTGAATTCGTCTGGTGTCGAATTTTAAATATGTCTTTCTTTTTCAAAATTTGTTACAATAAGAGATACATTGAATGTTGACCGAGATTTTTGTGGAGGAAGTGCTCATATTTGAAACTACAACATAAAATTCTTTTTTTGCAACATCAAGGCGTTCGTTTGGAATGCATATCACAGAACTATGAAATTAAAAAAAATTAAAAAAATAAAAATCGTTTTCAAATGACTTTAGTAAGAAAGAATTCATCATTTCCGCTCTGATGAGTCAGGAGAGTTAGACACTTTGTCTAAGCTCCATGAAATTAGACGTATAATGCTAAATTTCTATCTTGTTATTTCTTTGACTTATATATTTGCTCTGTGACTCTAACATTAAGAGCACACATTCAGCTCTCAAACTGCCGACGGTTTTTTTAAATAAAACTCTTGTGTCGTAAGGAAGATTTCTTCTCTGGACTTTTGGATTATATATATATATATATATATTATATTATATAGAATATATTAATATATATAATTTCATCGGTTAGCCTTTAAAAAGGGTATTGAAGAAAGGGACTTAATAAGATGTATAATATCTGTCTGTCTCCATCCATTATGTGATGTTTCATGTTTCTTTTCGTTCTTGTCATAAGAGCTTGACTTGAATTCTCTGCCCGCGTGGCATCTTTTTTTTTCTTTTCGGCGGTTAAACAGACACTGTTTTCTTGTTACAAAACGAGACTCATAAATCCAGGAACCAAATTGTGTAAAAACGCAAAATTTCTCCTTCCTTTAAATAAGACATCTGTTTCCTTTCAAATCTTGCTTCCTGCGAGTATGGCTTCTTGAAAAGACACCCACACACTCACACCTGGTTCTGGGCATAACACTAAAACTCCTATCAGATTTGGTTTGAGGCTTTCACTACCAGAGCTCTTGGTGACCGTAATGTTATCCTTTGTGGCATTCACTTCTGACCTGAACTGCAGAGGGTGGTGATTTGGTTGATTGGATTTCACGGCACGTCAATCTTTGTCGGGTTATTTTATGCCGAAGACGAGTTCTCTTTGATCGTTTTTTTTTTTTTTGCTTCCTTTTTTTTCTTTTTTTTTTTTTTTCTTTCTGAAACAACATCACAACTAAATCCAGTACTTGATAGATATTCATTTTTTTCCAAACTTAATTTCTTAAACACATTTTTCTATTCAACCCATACATGGGAACCCTAACAGGTACTACCCATTTTCGGGCAGAGTTGAACTGGGAGTAATGGTGATGAAGGTGTACTCCACATCACCAGTTGCCCCAGAATTGGACCATTACCATAGATGGAGTTTAAGGTCTACCCAGACCAAAACCCACAGCCCCCGCCTTCTTATGCACATTTATAAAAAGCGGGTTGGTTGCCTAGAAGGCAAATTAGGGTTGGGGAATCATATAGGTGCTAGGGCTTGAACGTGACCACGGATTGATTCGGAGGGGGCCTCTTTCCTACCACCCGTTCTTGTTCAAGTAAGGTCCCAAAGTGGGCATGTGTTGCATTAGGAACTGCTCAGCACCAAGAGTCCATCCTTAAGCATCCAGTGTCGCCACGCACCGCCAACAGGTAGCCCTAACCCATCTCCCTCTACAGGGTCGAACCACAATGGGTGTTACCTGTTAAGAGTATCATCTATATATCAGAGATCCACTGTACAATTGGAAGTGCTTGAAAGATAGCAATCAAAATACTCGCTTTTATCTGAAAGCAAAAATTGACTTGTCACCGGAGGGTGAATATGCAGCTACCCCTTCTATGTGACAGATATGGTATTTACTATGTTTAATAAGGTACCAGGCTAAATAGCGAAGAAATGAAAAGAGGAAGATTGTGTTGCGACAATGGAAGTGCTTAAAAGTTAGCATTCAGAATCCACGTTTTTATCTGAAGCCAAAAATTGGCCTGATGTGGTATTTATTTGGCACAGGGGTAAATGGGAAGGAATAGAAGTAGGAAGACGGTATCGCACCTGTCTGTCTGTGTGTGAATATGCAACTACCTCGTTTTTATCTGAAATCAAAAATTGGCCTGTCATTGAGAGAGAGAATATGTAACTACCTCGTTTTTATGCTGAAACCAAAAATTGCCTGTCATTGGAGAGAGAATATGCAACTACCCTTGCTATGTGACAGATATGATATTGGACCATATGACCTTTAGGCACCCCTTTTTGATCTCGATTAAGAAAGGACATGTTTTTCATTTACACCGTCGATATCCAGTTGTTATAACAGACGATTTTTAGATGTTTTTTTTTAATTATAAAAACTAATTTAATTATAAAACTAACCGCTAACCGTTACCCTAACCCCAACCTCTAACCCTAACCCCAACTCCTAACAAACAACCGGATATTGACGGTGTAAATGATAAAAACAATCATGTCCTTTCTTAATCGAGATCAAAAAGGAGTGCTTTTAAAGGTAATATGGTCCATGATATTTACATAGGCACATGGCTAAATTAGGGTTTGTAAAACATGATTCAAAGTTTATATATACTTGAATACAAGAACTTCCGACAAAAGGTGACAGACAAACATTAATACGTAGGACACACATGGGATATAACAAGATTATATAAGTTACATAGTAAAACAAAAGTTACATGTAGAAAGATAAAGACACTGCATGAATTGTACAAAGATATACATTAAAAGTACAGACATGCAGACTAGGATTAGTCCATGACTGTGTGAATGACTACAGTACTGTAAGTGGGCCAAAAAGCCCCAACAAGAAGGGGTAGCCTGTCTACCCCATGTATCTCGTAGGTCGAGGAACCAGGAAAAGAGAGACAGAAGCGTTTGAACCAGGCGCTTAAATACTATAGCCCCTAGCGGGCACCAGCAAACTAAACGGGCGGACAACTCAACGGGAAGATAATCCCTACAGGGTGAAATGCAACTAGGAAGATTGTGTTGCGCCTGTCGAATAGGGCGAACCGGGCTCGAAATTCTGTTTATTTTCTGTGTGTTTTTGGTCCCCGTCTTTTAGCCGATGCAAAAAGTTGAGCAACTTTATATCTTATTTCGTATTTTAATTTCATTTTTGTCACACGCACTTCCCGTTTGACACTCCCGAAATCTCAAAAAACTAACGATGCGGCCAGATTTTCACACGGTACGCTACAAACGGAGAGAGAAAGAGAGAAATAAAAAGAAAAAGAAGAAAATAAAAATGTCTTCCGAAGCATCTTGACCCTTAATCAAATGCAACGCATACCAACTAACAAACACTAAGGGGTGAATTTTAGACACTTGAGACAAACAGTAGAAATTTGAGAAGAGACAAAAAAAAAAATAACTCGTCCCACCCCTAAAGAAAGAGAGGAGGGTAAATATTATATATATATATATATATATCTATATATATATATATTATATAATAGAAGAGAGAGAGAGAGAGAGAGAGAGAGAGAGAGAAGACATATATACGCACACACGCATATATATAATACACACACAACACACACACACACCACACACATATATATATATATAATATATATAATATATAATATAAAAGTAAAAGTAAAGTCGACGGGGCGGCCTAAAGGTCGGTATCAGCCAGTCAGCGAGGGAGTCTATATATATAATATATATATATATATATATATATATATGAGAAGTAAACAAACAACCAATGTGTTTGATATGGCTTTTTTAGACGACAATTTTTGGGAGAATATGTGCTTAATTGAAGTCGTGCATAATTTTGAAAATTAATTAATTAATGAATTAAGCGAGCATACCTATTCAAATGTAAGGCTAAAAAAATCGAGAAAAATCAATCTCTCTCTCTCTCTATATATATATATATATATATATATATATATATATATAGATGCGTGTGTGTGTATTTAAATGTCATGTTTCTTAATGTATATATGTAATATTCACACATATACGCACACATAATGTATACACACAAATATATATATATATATATATATATATATATATATGTGTGTGTGTGTGTGTGTGTGTGTGTAATACACACGCAAATATATATGTATATATATGTATATTATGTATATATATAATACACACATATGTATATGTATGTGTGTGCATTTAAAAATCAGATTTTTTAATGTATATACATAATACACACACATACATATATATATATATAGATGAATATATGTATATATGTATATAATACATCACACACACTCACACACACACATATATAGAGAGAGATATATGTATATATATATACATATATATATATATATATATATATATATATATATAATATAATAATACACATATATATATATGTATATATGTGTGTGTGTGTCTGTGTGCGTGTGTTTGAATATCAGATTTCTTAATGTATATATATATATATATATATATAATACACACGCAAATATATATATGTATATATGTATATATATAATACACACACACATATGTATATGTATGTGTGTGCATTTAAAAATCAGATTTTTTCATGTATATACATAATCCACACACATACATATATATATATATATATATATATATATATATATATATATATATATGAATATATGTATATATGTATATAATACACACACGCACACTCACACACACACATATATAGAGAGAGATATGTATATATATAATATACATATATATATATGTATAATGTGTGTGTGTCTGTGTTTGAATATCAGATTTCTTAATGTATGTGCCGGCATATTTATCTCCCACTCCCTTGGGGTCCTTTCATCGTCGGCACACATTTCACCATTACAAGCCAAAAACGATCCTTCCAATTCTGAAGCATAGAAAGAAAGCCCGACCCAAAGATTTCCCTCTACTTTTTTTCTATTATAGAGTTTATCAAATACATTAAAAAAAGAAAAGAAAAAAAATTACTGGTGTAAAACAATTCAATGCGTTTCTCTTTTACACTCCAGTAAAAAACAAGTGATTTATTTAATCGTTTCGCTTCTGATCACCAAGCCCTTGAAATTCAACTTTTTTACTTCAACACAACACACTGGACACTCTTAGTAGAGATCACCCTACAACCATAAAAAATGTGTCATGAGTTAGACAGGATAATTAATACATTTGCATATTAAAAAATTATAATTTATTATTCAGTAATCTATTAATAATGGAGATTCACTTCTGGTTTTTGTCTGTAACAAAAACGACGTCACTGATTACGTCACATTACCTAAAACGTCATAAAATAAATATTCTCAAAATTTGAACATGCAATGTTAGACAGTCCTCATTGGTTTTTTAAACAAGTTTGATAAATATACATACTGGTATTATCTATCTATATATAGTTTTTATTTTTTATTTTAATATATATTTAAAGTTATCAGACCTAAGTTTCCATTTCAAATTTTTATTTTTTACTCCTTTAATAAATTTATTTTATTTTTTTACTCCTTTAATAAATTTGATTATTTTACTTTACTTATGATACAAACTCTCTGATATTAAATTTTCAACTCCCATCCCCTTAGGCAATATCTATTTTATGTCGCCCAGAGGGCGTTTTTTCATTTTGCTAGTAAATTATAATTTTTTTATAATAGATATTTATTTTACAATGATTGACCTGGTCCTATTGTTCTCATGGCAACCCAACAACACTTTTTTTTATCCTATATGTGCTAGAAATTGGTGGCAGACGGTTTCTGTGTCCTGGGTATGACACTAAACTGCATATAGTGGGGAGGTTCCAATTCTTGAGCTCTGGGGAGTATGGAGTACCCCTTCATTACTATTATTCCCAGGTTCAATTTGATCCGGGGTGGTAATACCGCTTAGGTTGCCATGTACGAGTTGAATAATTAAAAAATGAGATTTTAAAATTGTGTTAAAAAAACATACACTGGGCACTCTTAGTAAAGAACACCCTACAACCATAAAAATGTGTCATGAGTTAGTTAGACATGATAATTAATACATTTGCATATAGATTTCATACACTAAATGTGACAACTATTATGGGACAGACCTAATACAAAAGATTAGATGAAAATATTGGTGTAGTGTATTGGTTGGTTGATTGGTTGGTTGGTTGGTTTGTAGGATTTTACGGCAAATCTTGGGTAAGTTTAGGCCGGAGACGTTTTTGGTTTATTCATTCTTGTTAGGCATTCAATTTTTTAACTCGTCTTTTTAAAACACAATTTTTGAAATATATATAGAGAGAGAGAAAAGGGCGTCTCATCATGGTGTAACGGTTATGAAGTTAGTCCCGCAGATCCATTACTACTGAATAGCGAATTCCATCCCCCTGGATGCTCCTTTCTTGTGACACATCGTACCCTTTGCGAACGGGTTGGTTAAAAAAGCCGTCCCATCACGGTGTAATTGTTAACAAACTAGTCACGCATATCCATAACTACTGAATAGCGACGTCGATTGTCACTGGACGCTCCATAATTGCAACCTTATGTCTAATCCTACTCGTGGTGAACGGGTCGGGCGGGTTGGGTAAATAATTAGGATATCCCATTGTGGTGTAATGGTTAACAAGCTGGGCTTGCAGATCCATTACTACTGAATAGCGAGTTCGATCCTCGCTGGATGCTCCATACATGTGACCTTGTGCCACATCCTACTTGTGCATAAATCACCACTGTATAAGCATTTAGGATTCTAGTATTATCTGCGTTATTCGGACTATTGTCCCCATCTTCATTGTTATTTGTACAACGTTTCGACCCGATATGCCCTCCGGCCTTCTTCAGGTATTTCTTGTCGGACCTTGGGAACCTTTCGGACTCGGAACTTTCTTTTTCGGACTGGGACCCTTCTTTCGAATCGGGAACTTTTCTTGTCGTAATCGGGAGCCATCACGGAACTTTGAACCTAACCCTTCATTCAGTCCTCGGGGTATCCTGTTCTCATTCCGCTAACCATAGCTGGGGTAGGAGTTGTATTAATTATTTATTTTTCTAACTGCTTTCACTCAGGATTGAACTCGGGTTCCAGAGATAACTGTCACTTAGAACTGTCTTAACATAGAAGAAAAGATACTAATCTTCAAGCCTCATCTCAAACATTCAGAGAAATTTAGGATTCTATTCAAAATTCCATTTTATTTGGCATTTATCACATTCTTGTTTTAGATAAATAATACAAAGCCTGTCCAATAATTGTTGTTAAATTTCGTGTATGAATTGAATATGTAAATGTATCAATTATTATGGGACAGGGGTTTGTTAGAATAAAGATGACAGTTCTCGTATACAATAACAACATCAGTGAAATACTCGCCCAATTTCGAAAAACCTCTGGGGTCCGTCTTGACAGAAGGTTTTAACATCAAGAAGATTTTTTTTTATGAGGGTGTCTGCTTTCATTCTTCCTTTTTTTTATTCTCCTTTCTTTCTTTCTTTCTTTCTTCGTTCGTTCGCACTTTCTTTCTTTCTTTCTTTCTTTTCTTTCTCTCCTTTGTTTTTTATTTTTTGTTGTTGTTGTTTTTTTGGGTGTCTGCTTTCATTCTTTTTTTTATTCTCCTTTCTTTTCTTTCTTTCTTTCTTTCGTTCGCCATCTTTCTTTTTTCTCTCCTTTTTTTTTGTTTTTTTGTTGTTGTTTTTAGGGTGTCTGCTTTCATTCTTTTTTTATTCTCCTTTCTTTCTTTCTTTCTTTCTTTCTTTCGTTCGCTCTTTTTTCTTTCTTTCGTTCGCAAGTCTTTCTTTCTTTCTTTCTTCTTTCTTTCTCTCCTTTGTTTTTTGGGTTTTTTTTTGTTGTTTTTTAGGGTGTCCTGCTTTTCATCTTTTTTTATTCTCCTTTCTTTCCTTTCTTTTTCTTTCGTTCGCTTATTATCTTTCTTTCCTTTCTCTCCTTTGTTTTTTTGGGTTTTTTTAGAGTGTCCGCTTTCACATTTTTTTACTCCTTTCTTTCTTCTTTCTTTCATCTTTTTTATTCTCAAATTTCTTTCTTTCTTTCTTTCTTCTTTATTTATTTATTTATTTATTTATTCATTTCGTTCGCTCTTTCTTTCTTTCTCTACTTTGATTTTTTTGTTGTTGTTGCTCTTTAGGGTGTCTGCTTTTCGTTCTTTTTTATTTCTCATTTCTTTCTTTCTTTCTTCCTTCTTTAATTTGTTTTTTGTTTTTTTAGTGTCCACTTCACATTTTTTTTTATTCTCCTTTCTTTCTTTCGTTCTTTCATTCTTTTTATTCTCGTTTCTTTTCTTTCTTCCTTTGTTTTTTTTTTTGTTCTTGTTTTTGTTATCCGCTTTCATTCTCTTTTTTTCTCTCCTTTCTTTCTTTCATTTTTTGTTGGTTCTTTCTTTCGTTCTTTCCTTCTTTCTATCCCTTTTTCTTCTTTCCTTCGTCATTTCTTTTGGTTTTCTTTCTTTCTTTCTTTATTATTTCCTTCTTTTTTTCATTCTTTTATTTTTCCCTCTTTCTTTTTTTTTCTTTCTTTTTTTTGGGGGAGTGGGTGTAGAGGGTGGAAACCCCCTCGAATTGTGGAACTGGGTAAAAATGTTTAAACCGAGAAGAGGAAGATGATTGTTTACAAAATAAAACCCTAAAAATACGACTGTAATAAACTGAAAATCGTGGATTTGTTAAAAATCGCGCGTGTATGAGAGAGAGAGAGAGAGGGGGAGAAAGAGAGAGAAAGAGAGAGAGAGAAAGAGAAAGAGAAAGAGAGACAGAAAGTGAGAGATAGAAAGAGAGAGAAAGAGAAAGAAAGAGATAGAAAGAGAGGGAAAGAGAAAGAAAAAGAGAGAGAAAGAGAGAGAGAGAGTCAAAGAGAGAGAAAGAGAGAGAAAGAAAGAGAGAAAGAGAAAAAAGAGAAAGAGAGAGAGAAGAGAAGGGTGAGAAAAAGAGAGAGAGATAGAAGAGAGAGAAAGAGAAAGAGAGATAAAGGTAAGAGAGGAGGAGGGGGGTGTCAAAGAAAAAAGAATGGAATGAGACACAAAATAACTAAATAGAAATGAGGAAGGAGGAGAGAAAAGATAAAAGAGAAGGAAGAAAGAGAGAGAGAGAGAGAGAAAGAGAGAGAGAGAGAGGGGGGGATAGGAGGAGGAGGACAATTAATGAATGGAATTTGCCCTCTGACCTCCTCATCAATTTTCAAGACTGGGTGAATGGAAATACGAGGGAATAACACTATTTTCTGGCACCACTGTGTCACTGCCAAATATCTAACAGGTAAACCAATCATCATCATCATCATTCTCATCATCATCATCACCTCATCATCATCATCATCAAGCCGACCACAAGCACGGATCTCCATGACTCATTCTCACCACCCGCCTCTATCGGCCATCGTTCTTTGCTTAATCTGGTATACAGGTCTGATAGTAGTAAGGATCGATCCCCGGCGATTTTCTCTCCCACTTTCTTTCTTTTCTGTCGTGACTACTCTCCTCTCTTAATCACTGACTCAATCGGGCAAGTTACTCTGCCTCACCGACATGGAGTTCGAATTCCGCTTTTCCTTCTTCTAGACTGGTTTGCGCATCCACGGGACTAAGGAATCCAGTCTGTCCTGCGATTCATTCTGATTGGATTCCAAGAGCATTGGCGTGAAGTGAAACGCAAACAACCGCGTCCAGGATTCGAACTTTGGTCGCCAAGTTCCTTTCCCATGACGATAACCGTTACGCTCCTGTCTCTTTCAAGATGCTTATGATTTTGTATTAATTGTCACGCAACAACGCCCCAAAAATCTTTTCGTATTCTGAGTGCATATCCTGATCATTTTACTAAATTACGATTGGAGGAGGAGGAGGATGGGGGGGAGGGGGAGGGGAAGGAAGGAGGACAGAAGGAACCCCAGGAAGTGGATCAATACTTAGCCCCAACCCCGACGGGGGTAGAATGTGATATAGGATCAGTCCCACTTAAAGGGGAAATACCTAGTTCCCACGACTAGTATCATGACACTTTAAGTTAGTTGCTTGCCGAAGTCAGTTTGGGGTTTTTTTTGCAAGGAGTTCGAAGGTTTCAAGTAACTAACGATAATAATTATTTGTAAGCAATTATAGCTTCTTGTAACTATTCCAAATGCAAATAATTTGCACACTGTTATAGGATTTCAACTCATTAATAATAATAATAATAATAATAATAATAATAATAATAATAATAATAAAAGGAAAGGAAAAGTTAAAAAAGAATATCTCAGGAGAACTAGAAAACTTCTGGAAACGAAACTTTACAGCAGAAATCTGATCAAAGGAATTAATACCTGGGCTGTCCCCATTATAAGATACTCAGGACCATTCTTAAAATGGACAAAAGAAGAACTCAGACAGATAGAACAAAGGACGAGAAAATTAATGACCATGCACAAGGCTCTCCACCCTAGAGATGATAGAGATAGATTGTATGTGTCAAGAAAGGAAGGGGGAAGAGGTCTTGCCAACATAGAGAAATGCGTAGAAACCACTATCCAACAACTTGAAGATTACACAAGGAAGAGCAAAGACAAACTACTTATGGCGACCAACAATAGTGGAAACGGCAGATGGAAAAACAGAAAAACGACAAAGACTAGAAAACAAAAATGGGAAGAAAAACAATTATACGGACGCTTCAAACGACAAATCGAAGAGGTTGCACATGAAAAGACTTGGACATGGTTAAGAAAGGGAAACCTCAAAAGAGAAACAGAATCACTTATAATTGCTGCACAAAATAATGCCATAAGGACAAACTACATCAAAGCGAAAATTGATAAGACCCAACTGAATAGTAAATGTAGACTTTGCGGTAATAGAGATGAGACTGTTAACCATATACTCTGCGAATGTAGCAAACTAGCACAACGAGAATACAAAACTAGACACGATTGGGTTGGGAAGGTGATCCACTGGGAATTATGCAAAAAATTAAATTTTGACCACACAACAAAATAGTATATGCAGAAACCAGAATCTGTTCTTGAGAACGAAACGCATAAAATTCTCTGGGACTTTGAAATAAAAACGGATCACCTTATCCCAGAAGACCAGACCTAGTGTTGATAAACAAAAAAGAAAGAACTTGTCAACTGGTGGATTTTGCAGTGCCAGCAGATCACAGGGTGAAGCTAAAGGAAAATGAAAAAATGGACAAATATCTGGACCTTGCCAGAGAACTAAAAAAGTTATGGAATATGAAAGTGAAGGTGATACCAATTGTAGTTTGGTGCACTTGGAACAGTCCCAAAAGGATTGGAAAAGGGTCTGGAATGTTTGGAAATCAGAGGAAGGATTGAAACCATTCAGAACACTGCACTGCTGCAATCTGCTAGAATACTCAGAAGAGTCCTGGAGACCCGAGGAGACTTGCTGTCACTCAGACTCCAGTGAAAGACCATCAGCTAACGCTGATGTGAAAACTCAAAAGGAGTAAATAATAATAATAATAATAATAATAATAATAATAATAATAATCCTTTGTAAACAAATAGCTTCAAGTATCTCAATACAAATAATCTGAAAGCTATTATATGGTTTCAAGCAAACTACTACTACTACTAATACTAATACTACAACTACTACAACTAATCTATTAATAATGGAGATTGTCTGTATTTCTGTCTGTAACAAAGTTTTATGTCACAGCTTACGTCACAATATTCTTATGCTATATACACCCAAAATTTGAGTAAGCAATTTTAAAAATTGTTTTTTACTCTTATTTTTTTACAGTAACAAGAAGTTAACTAAAAAGTTTACAAATAAATAAATACCTACGATTTTGTGTAAAATTTATGTGGAAAATATTCAAAATAATTGGTTGATTATTACATGCACGTAACATTTTATTTGAGAGGGACGGGGATCAGTTTTCATTTCAAATTGTTTTGTTTTTTTACTCCTTTAATAAATATGAGGATTTGTCTTACTTATGATACAAACCCTCTGACATTGAATTTTAACTCCCATCCTCTCAGGCAATGTCTTTCAAAAATTAATTTTTACGACGCCCGGAGGGTGTTTTCTATTGCTAATAATAATAATAATAATAATAATAAAAATAAAGTTGGCATCTTTCCGTCCACTAAGAACGATGGCGTAGTGTCCAATAAATAAATAAATGAATAAATAAATAAAATTATCTGCGCAAGTGACTCTGCAGGCCAATTCCTGAGTGACAGTCTTTGGTGCACTGGCTGCACACAAACTGTGATTTCTTTATGGGGCTGCGGTTTTCTCTCCCTCTTTCTGGCTCTCTATATGGTAATATCAAAGGCAAGTATGACAGTATCAAAAGGGCGCTTGTACCTTTACATCACAAATATATATAAAATATATATATATATTATATATATATATATATATATATATATATATATATATATATATATTATATATATATATATATATATAATAAAATAAAATAAATATATAAACATTTTACATATTTATATCTTATTATAATGGAGATTGTGGGTTTGTTTGTCTGTAACAGAAACTGTATTACTATACAAGTCACAATTCCCTTTGTTATTTACATCACAGTTACCATGATTTTATTTTTATTTATACCTCAATTATTAATAAAATTGTATTACAATACTTATAATGTTGACCATATCTACATACTATTAACATGCAATTGTATTTATATATACAACAAAATAGCGGTTTACAGTATGAATGGGAAGGCTTATTTGCATATTGATCTTAAAAATTTGATTTTAATACATATATGCTTAGTATTATTGATTTCTAATTGTTTGGTTTTATCTTAATGAATATGAGCAAAAATCTCTTCAATAAATCTTAAAAGAAATCCATTAACAAGAAGAAATAACTAATATTATTCTTTACTTCCTATTTTAACTAAACAGTTAAATTAGGAAAATTTACCAATGAAAGACGGGAGTAACGGAAAATGATGGAAGAGTTAGTTTCAAAGTTTTTCTATTTTTTAATCATACCCCCTCTGTTCCAAATCTTTTTATCTGCATTCTTAGTCAGTTTCATTAGCCTTTCTAATTTAATATGATATTTTATTATATTAAAACTTAAATACTCTCACCCGGAGGGTGCATATATTTGCTAGTATATATAAAGGTTTTACATATATATATATATATATATATATATATATACTAGACAAAACGAGACCCGTTGACAGAGCATTAATTGGGATTTAGAGATGAGTTTGCAAAGCGAATTAAATAAATAAATAAAAATACAACCGGAGAATCATTTTGTAAGATTTCTAAGATAGGAAAATGTTGACCTAATTTAAATTTATTAAGCGACGGCTTGGCAGCTAGTGAAACTCTCTCTCTCTCTCTCTCTCTCTCTCTCTCTCTCTCTCTCTCTCTCTCTCTCTCTCTCTCTCTCTCTCTCTCTCTCTCTCTCTCTCTTCTCTCTCTTTCTCTCTCTTCTCTCTCTCTCTCTCTCTCTGTCTCTGTCTCTCTGTCTGTCTGTCTGTCTCTTTCTCTGTCTCTGTCTCTGTCTCTCTCTCTCCTCTCTCTCTCTCTCTCTCTCTCTCTCTCTCTCTCTTCTCTCTCTTATTGAGACATTAACATATATCACGAGGTGATAATCAAGATATAAAAAAGAAGGAAATTGATACGCTGAAATGGAAATGAGAGACTGGTGTGTTTTTAATCTAATTTCAAATTAAGACTAATTAGAACCAATTAAAATGGATTTTTTGTAAATATAACTCAATCATAGAACTAAGGAATAATTTGGTATAACTTTTGTGTCTTTAAACTAAACTAAACCCATCCAAACCAAGGAAAAGTCCGACACAAGTGTTTACCCATCCCATGTCTTGATCCTATTTCTCTTATGTCAAACTAAAAACCCTTTTTATGCTAGTTGTACTAAAAGGCGGCGGCTGAGGGTCTGAGTGTCCTGGGTATGATGTTAAACTGCATCTAATGGTGAAGTTCCAATTTGAAGCTTTGGGGAGTGGGAAGTACCCCTTTATCACCATTACTCCAAATTGGTTAAAAGAGGCTCCTTAGCCTTGGTCGGCAACCCATCCAAGCCAAAGAAAAGTCCGACACAACACCTCCACTGCCTAGCGGCTTTATCCATCCCAAGCAAAGGCTAGGGGAGTAAACCCCGAAGATAAATCAGGATCCAGAGTCCCTAAAGTGGTGTCATGCTTACATCCAGTCCTAACCAGCAACTCCTGCAACACCCCCGCTGCCAAACTGCATTGGTTCCTTACATTTCCTTTGGATCACAGCGGTAGTGTGGAGAGGTGGGATTTGCTGATTGGGCAACAGCTAATACTCCCTATGATCCCGCCCAGGTCACGTAGCCCCCCCCCCCAAAAAAAAATAAATGAACACTACTCCATCGGCTCTCGTAGACGAAAGGATGCCAACATAACTCTTACTGCCGTCATTGCTAAACCAAGTTTAGACTTGATGTATTAAGGGTTTTATAAATACAAACGCAATTGCATTGGGCAGGTCATGTTGTGCGTATGAGTGATGCTAGATTGCCAAAGCAACTCTTTTACGGTCAGCTGCGTGATGGCAAAAGGCCGCAGCATAAGCCTAGGAAGAGGTATAGGATTGCTTAAAAAACAACCTTGTAAAAATAAAAATAAATCCTGACAACTGGGAAAAGCTGGCACTGGAGAGAACTGACTGGAGAGTTCATGTGGATGATGGCTGTACCAGTTATGAGAGTGAAAGAATCGTGCATGAAAACCTAAAGCGTCAACTTCGAAAGGGTTACACCTGTCCTATTCGAGAGAACATGGAGGGTTGGAAGTGTCTGACATGTGGTCGAGTTTTGCTTTCTAGGGCTGGCTATGTCAATCATAGGAAGTCTCACCTGGGTCAATCCATGCAGATTCCAGGAGTAAACAATGTGTCTTGTGCTATATGTGGCAAGGTCTGTAAGTCGGCTTCTGGTCTTAAGAGACATATGGTGGTGCATAAGCATCAAATTTTATCATCTGATTCATCTGAATCATCTCATTCAACTGGAAGGAAGTCTTTTCAATGTCATATTTGCATCAAACTTTGTGGATCTGCAGCAGGTTTGATGAGTCATTTGAGGGCTCATGCAAGGAAGGGTTCTGGTGGTGGGGTTGTGGGATTGTGAGGGACGGCAATGATTTGTAAAGATTATGCTATTGCCATATATACAAACTAGTAAATTCAGCCTCTGTGGACCCCCCTATGTTTTTATGCTCCCTGTCAAAATTCTATTCAACCCCAGGGATCTATACCGACCATTTTGAGAAGTCCTGTGATAAACGGACAGACATACGGTAATCAGTTTCTTTATTTTTATCGAAAGATACGTATGTGAACATTCCCAGTGAAGGATGTCACTTGATAGATTTACTAGATGTTAATTTAAACAGGAACAAACTACACGTGTCTGGCGACGAACAAATTTCTTTATTGACAGACGGTTTGATTCAGTTCAACCAGATTCGTTTATTTATTGTCTGTCATGTGACACCTTATATATATATATATATATATATATATATATATAAGTTAAAAGAAGGAAATGAATCCGACAATCATTCCACCTTTTCTTACTCATATATATATATATATATATATATATATATATATATTTGTGTGTGTGTGTGTGTGTGTGCATATTCACACTGTCGGATTAATTTCCATTTTATTTTCACATACTTGTCTTTGAAAAAACTTTACATGTGAATGTTTACTCCTTTGAAGATATTTATCCATAAACACCACGGATTTGCCTATAAAAGTGGGCTACTTATTTTTCAGTTGGATTGTATTACAAGTAATTTTGATATTTATTTACACTTTTTATACAAATTTACACTTTTTTAAATTACTCTAAACCAGACTTTTTTGAGTCTTATTTTATAACTATAATGCTTCTGATTATTTTTAAAATTAAAAATAAGGTTCATTTTGTTTTTAAATAGAATTCATTTTATTTTTAAATAAAATTCATTTTATTTTTAATATAGACAGCGCATTTTTTGATTAATTCCAACGTTTGACTAGCAGCGTTCTGTTTTTGCTAACGGTCATTTTCCCGTCTTATTTTTTGTTGATGACCGACCCACGTGCGGTCGATGCATGATATTGCGAGGGTCCTCACATCAGTGAGGATGGGCCGGTGTTGCTTTTTAAACCGTCGAGAGGTAGGCCCCGAAACGGTTTGCACACTCTCTCCTGATGAGCCCATGCAGTTTGTAAACATCCTTGTTTTTTCCATTTTATCATATATATATATATATATATATAATATATATATATATATATATATATATATATATACAACCCTGGTCGAGATTCGGTTTTCAAAAAGCTTAGAAGGAAACCCGAAATTCAATCCCCTGATATTGCTTCAGTGATACATATCTGGGTAATTTTCACTTTTAGTTGTTAAAATTCCTAGCATAAAATTGTACGTGCGCATTATGTGAAAATAACTCAATTGTTATTATGAACACATTTTATGATATTTTTGTGTTAAAGCATGCAGTTGTATTGTTTTCGAAACAATTCTAAGATTTGTATATTTCGCACGGACACTTTCAAAATGGCTACCGTCTTGTTTCAAAGTGAAAGTCAGTTGGCTAAATTCCTAGCATAAAATTATCTGAAATGAACTTAATTGTTATTAAGAACACATTTTATGATATTTTTGTGATAAAGCATGCAGTTGTATTGTTTTCGAAAAAGTTTCTAAGATTTGTATATTTCACACGGACACATTCAAAATGGCTACCGGCTTGTTTCAAAGTGAAAGTCAGTTGGCTAAATTCCTAGCATAAAATTATCTGAAATGAACTTAATTGTTATCAAGAACTCATTTTATGATATTTTTGTGTTAAAGCATGCAGTTGTATTGTTTTCGAAAAAGTTTCTAAGATTTGTTTATTTCGCACGGAGACTTTCAAAATAGCCGCCGGCTTAGTTCAAAGTGAAAGTCAAGGGAGGTTACTCTAATTGCCTTATTTGCTAGGAATTTTAACAACTAAAGGTGAAAATTACCGATATCTGTACCCATCGAAATTCTGCCCTGTCTGCGGGGCCTACGATACGCTCTCTGAATACGTCACCCACCCTGTCGACTGGGACTGTAGAATACACTGACTGCACCTCTGCAGAGAGGTAAGACTCTGCCCCAAATGGAACCTCCTGATGGCAACTTTTCTATTATAATAGAAAATTATATATATATTATAATAGAAAAGTTGCAGAAACACACCAACCTATCAAATATCGGACATATTCTGCCAAATTAAATAACTCAATGCCTGAAGAAGACAACAGATCAGGAAACACGTGTCGCGTATGTAAGATAAAAAGAATAAAACATTTTTTCTGAGAACATAAACATTTTGCGGACCTTCTTTCTCTTTTTATAAAATATTAAATTTTCACCCGTTGGAACCAGAACAACATTTATTCTATATATATATATACTATATATTATATATATATATATATAATATATATATCTCTCTCTGAGGGAGAGAGAGAGAGAGAGAGAGAGAGACGTTAGTATAAACTTTTTTACAATCTGTTTGTATACTGGAACCTAGAATGTTTCCGCATAACTAGCATCTTATTATAATAAAGATTCATTGTCTTGTCTGTAACCGAAACTAGTCCCTGCTTATGTCCTAATATCCTCAGGAATTGCGTAAGTTTATCAATATTTAATTTATAGTCAAATAGTCAGAGGTACACACACAAAGAAAAGAAAGGTGCAAAAGAACAAAATGTTAAACGATAAGAGAGAGAGGGGGGGAGAAAGAGAGAGGGAGAGAGAGTAGAGACAGAGAGGGGGCAGAGACGAGAGAGAAAGAGAGGAGATAGAGGGAGGGAGGAGGAAAGTGAAAGAGAGTAGAGAGAGAGAAGAGAGAGAGAGAGAGAGGAGAGGCGGGAGAAGATAGGGAGAGAAGAGAGGGGATAGAGAGGGGAAAGAGGGAGAGATGAGTGAGAATGAGAGAGAGAGAGAGAGAGAGAGAGGAGAAGCAGAGGTGGAGCAGAACAACAATAAGTTAGTTTTCAATTAATCCCGTTTTGTCAATGGATTTGACCCAAGATCGCAAGTATTGGGATCCAGCGAGGATCGAACTAACAATTCAGAAGTAATGGATCTGCAAAATTAACTTCCTAACCATTACAGCTCAGTAGACGCCATTATGAGTCAGATTTGATACAAGGTCGCAACTATGGGGCATCAAGAGAGGTTCGAGCTGGTATTACTGTAGTAATGGAAGTGCGAGACTAGCGTGCTAACCAATACAACCACGATATAACAACCAGTGGAAAACAAAGTAGGTATCCACACAAGTTTGTTCATCCTGGATAGGATGTCACAACAAGCCTTTAATATGGGTCATCCAGCGAGGATCGAACAATTCAGTAGTAATGGATTGCGAGACCACCTTGCTAACCATTACGCCACAATGAGACGCCTGGTATTAACCTAAACCATGAGTCAGATTTGACAGGTCGCAACTATGGGGCATTGAACGAGGATTGAACTGGTATTACTGCATAATGGAAAGCGAGACTAGCTTGTTAACATACAATTACACAAAAAAGAGTCGTCGGGGTGCCTAAAGTCGGTATCAGCCAATCATCGAGGGAGTCTATCCCTTGTCACTAGTGCTAGACCAAGGAGATCGTGTTTTTATTGCGTCTGAGGTGGAGCGCCATACCTACCATCAGCTCCTTACTTTACCGCACATATCCTTGGCTACTCATACGCTGAGTTGGCGAGGGCCGATATCGAACTAGGAAACTTGTGGTTTCCAGCCGAGCCTCTACCGACTGAGCTACCCGGCCACAATAGAACTCCCTAAAAAACTATTCGCTTATAAATCATGTATACAAAAAACAATATTTGGCATTAAATAACCCACAAAGGTTGATATGACATTGTAGGGGATTATTTTCCCTTTGCCGGAAGAGTTATCTTCTCGCTGCGTTGCTGTTTGTTCCCACTAGGGGACCTCTGGTATTGAAGCGCGTTCACTTGAACTGGTCTTCCTCTTTTTAGCTGGATCTTCTCAAGAACTGCTATGGGCTAGATCTATCTACGCCCCCTTCTCGGTGGGGCTTTTCCCCCCTACATTACTGTAAGTCCTTATACAGCATGGACTATCCTTTAGTTCCATGTCTGTAAACATTTATGTTAGGTACATTTGGGTATCTTGTTTATACCTAAATATTGTATATGTATTTTTACATGTTCTATTCTCCTGTACATTATGTATCTTATCGTTTCCAGTGCTGTTATATATATATTAAATGTTTTGTCTCACAACGCGTCGGAATTGTTTGTTCATTAATTAACTTTGAATCTTACAACATTAAACTAGGCACTGGAAAAAAATCGGATACTACGAGTTTTTTAAGCAGAAAGATATCGATGTATATTTTTTTTCTTTTATAAGATAATAGCCAATTAAATAATTATCGAAATGAGTAAAAAAAAAATCTCCAAAAAATTAATATCTATTATTTTTTTTACATTTTATTTTCCAATTTTCGGTACTTATTTTCTTATAAAATATTCCATTTAAATTTTTTTTCTATTTACAACTTCGGTCTTTTATCTTTTTATTTCTACTGTAATTAGTATCAATCAAGGACCAACTCGCCAATATTTTACACTCCATAGTAAGGGGAGGTCAAATTAAGTGACCTGAAAAAATGAGAAAGTTTTCGAAATAAAATAAATAATGTATTATAAAGATCATTCATTGATAAATAAACACTGAAAATTTCATTAAAATCCTAATTCCCTGATTTTTGGTCAATTATTTTCGTGGGGGGGGGTGAGCTAAAGTCCTTTTACCAGTGCCTACATTAAACAAAATAACCACTGATCAAAATAAAATAAAACATGAAAATTAAATAAATACAATTGTTTTTTTATACAGTGCTCAATATCTGAGATAGAGTCAGTACAATGTTGGGTAATTTATGAGGAAGTGGTCCCGGTCCCAGCTCCAGAAATTGCTCCCGGAGAATTTAAAATAACGACCCCAAGCTTCTGCAAGTTTCATTGTGTTAAATATAGGGGGGAGGTAAATTTACGGGGTAAAATAGGTGTTACCTATTATTTATCTATCTATCTATCTCAGTCTATTCAAAACTATCCATCTTCATATCTATCTATCTATCTATCTATCTATCTATTAAATACTAAGATTTTCTTTTATTACGATAAATAAACAAGAATTACGATAAATAAACATCAAGAATTAATGACAAAATTTACGATAAATAAACTAAGAATTACGATAAAATAAACACGAATTACGTACGACAAATTTCTATAAATAAACAAAATTAAAGACAAAAAGAGACCCCACCCTAAAATACATTCAACGCCCTAAGTTGGTTGTTTTCTTTCAAGTAACACGGATGTGGCGCCGAAGGTTGGGGTCGTTATTTTAAAATTCACCGGGCAGCAATTTCGGAGGCGGGGACCGGACCGGGACGCACTTCCTCATAAATTACCCAATGTTGAATACAGGCCATGGTAAAATCACTTTCTTAAAGGCACATTTGAAAAGCGTTAAAACCGAACGGTCTTCTCAAGCATTTTTGCATTACTACCAGTTTCACGTTGAGAATCCATTTTTATAGAACTTGATTTTTATACAGTGCTCAATATCTGAGATAGAGCCATTACAATGTCTGGCGTTCGATACAACATCGTGAAATCGACAGTTATACAAAATCTTGTGAATACTATATATTTAGTAAAAAAGCATTTTTATTCACGTTATGTGTGTGAAAAATATGGTAAAAGGGTTCCCAGCGAATTATCTGCACTTTGTAAAAGGGGGGGGATGTCTTTTTGAACTTTGTTCAGCTTCTTCGACGCTTGTGCAATCAGCCAACTGTAATACAGTGTTTAGAAACCCGAGGAAAATTTAAAGCTAATAAAATGCGTTCCACATATTGAAGAGTGGTTATAATATNTCTCTCTCTCTCTCTCTCTCTCTCTCTCTTCTCTCTCTCTCTTTGTGTGTGTGGTTGTTGTGTGTGTGTATGTGTGCACCTGTCCCCCTCTATTTATCTCTTTATATCCTCTTCTCTCTCTGTCTCTGTTAGTCTGTCTCTCCGTCCCTCCCACCTCTCCTCTCTCTATCTCTCTATCTGTGCTCCTATTTTACCTCTCTATCTTTCTCTCTCTGTCCCTGTCAGTCTGTCTCCCGCCCTTTCTCTCTTCTCTCACTTTTCTCTCTCTCTCTCTCTCTTCCCCCTCTCTCTCTCTCTCTCTTTTCTCTCCCTGCAGTCGTGTCTCCCCCTCTTTCTCTCTCATCAAACTGTCTGTCTGTCTGTCTGTCTCTCTCTCTGTGTCAGTTCCCCCCTCTGTCTTCTCTCTCTCCCCCTCTTTCTCTCTCATCAAACTCTCTTTCTCTCTCTCTCATTAAATCTCTTACTCTCTCTCATGAAATTCTCTCTCATCAACTCTCTCTCTCCCTCTTCTCTTCTCTCTCTCTCTCTCTCTCTCTCTCTCTCTCTCTCTCTCTCTCTGTGTGTGTCAGTGTCTCCCCTCGTCTGTCTTTTCTCTCCCCCCTCTTCTCTCCTCATCAACTCTCTTTCTCTCTCTCATCAAACTCTCTCTCTCTCATCAAACTCCCTCTCTCCTGTCTGTCTATCTGATGTCTCTTCTCTCTCCTCTCCTCCTTTTTACATTTTTTCTGCAGCCTTCTTTTCTGTTCTGTGTCTTGACCTGAAGATGGCGTCTGAAAAAAAAGAAAGAAAAAAAAAAAAAAAAGAAAGAAAAAAAAGGAAAGAAAAAAAAAAAAAAAAAAAAAAAAGAGAAAAAAAAAAAAAAAAAAAAAGAAAAAAAAATAATAATTATATATTAACAAACGGAGAAGAGAGAAAAAGGAATCTACAACCTAAAAGTGACTTAACTGCTCGAACACAGAAAAAAAAAAACTGCACGCTGAGCGAGAATACACTAACTACAGTACAAACTCCAATCCAAAAGTTGAGCATTGTGGAACACCCGAATTCAAGGGTTACCCGATACTGAAAATCAAGGGAATAGTAACTCAATATTTTCGTTAGTCTGAAACCTCCTAACACAAAGAGACAGTGCTCTTTTCTGCCTCCGAAATGGCGGGCAGTACAGTTTATTTCCGCTGTATCCTCTGTATAAGTGAAGTATTTACTAAAACGTACCCACCGTGTGCGCCTTTAAGGCACAATTGCCTCTATAATGGGACCACACAACGAACCGAAGCTCATGGGAGACGGGGGCAAAAAATGCCTTTGCCCCCCATGGTGAGGCCGCCTCAAGCGCAACCGGGCAATAAACTCAGGCCTTTAAATACGATGGGAAAGAGGGCACCTTGTATTGTGGCCTGGGGAAGATGCCCCCATGGAAGACATCACCACTAGTGTTCTACCTTACGCGTGAAATGTCCAAGGGCAAAGCCCGATCGCTGCAATCTCCGTTTTCAAAAACCGGAGTGCGGATGAGAAGAGAAGATGGACGATAACTTGCCGAAGTGCCCTTAGGCACTCAAATGGAGAAGAGCGAGAAGAGAGAAAGAGGAGGAAGAAGAGAGAGCATTTCTCTCTCGCCTACAAAGGTCTGAATCTGAGGAGATTCCCGATAGAAGCAAGATAAGAATTCTACAATAAACGAATAACCTTAAATATTACAAATAACTCTTACAAAATGGTACTTTTAAAGCAGGAAAACCTGAATATAGCACAGCTTACAAAAGAGAAATTGATAGAAAATCAGATAGATTTTTTAACTAAAAAAAAAAAGAAAATGAAGAAAATAAAAAACGAGTCTTAAAGACGCTGATTCAAAACGTGGAAGTGGGCATTAGAATTTTAAAATGTAAAAATTTAATGTCGAACAAAGAAAGCGAGGATTAGAGAAGGGATGGGGTGAGTAATGAAACCGAAGAGAATTATAATTTATATCAAGTGAAAAGCTATTGGCACTAAGTTAACAAGTTCCTCGATATGATTATATCTTTGTGATGACTATGACTTGATCCACTCACCGGTACTAAAAACGATACTTGTAAATCAACAAAAAAATATGGGCTGGGGTGTTTCTACACATGCTCGTAAATTCAAAACATTGTAAACGAGAATTGATTAATCATATTACAAAATGATATGATTTATTTCTTAAACTAACACCTGAGGAGCTTAAGCATATGAAAATATCATATTTTCCTTTTACTATCACTCTGATAAATATTTTAACAACAGCAACGACACCCATCGCACACACCATATAATAAGTATAGAAGGACAACTGTAGCGTGGACCATGGAGTCAACAACCGGCGTCACGCCTGTTAACATGATCAGTTTCTCGCCTTATACGGAATCGTCTGGCAAAATAGTCTGGTATATGCTCAAATGATTTTTAATGCAAAAATAGAGGAATTATATATATAAATTTATGATTAATATTTTCCACACGACCAAGAAAAACACGCTTGCGCTGTGTACTCAAATATTCAGCGCACATAAGAAGCAGAAAGAAAAAACGCCGTGTGATTGCTCGAGAGTTGAGGGCACACGTAAGTCAAGGTACAATTACGGATATCAGAATATATATATAACATAAACAGAAGCCAAAAAATATAAAGCACTAACCTGATAAAAATATCATGTGTAGGGTATATAATATTATAATATATATATATATATATAAGTGCTTAGATATGGAGTCGCTACCTAATTTTGGAAAATTAATTAATTATAATGAATTAGGCGGGGAGATACACTATTAAATGTAAGCTTAAACAAACGAGAAAAATCAATCTCTGTATGTACATTCGGTGCCTATTAGGCCTCATCAGCAAGAGTATAATCGAAGACCGCCACTGTGCTGATTTAAACCGGACCGATCTAGCTGACAGGCCGATCCATAACGCCAACGCCAAACGACCAACATAATCTGTTGAGATATTACTAAGAATGAGAATTTGAAACATTGGAATAGAGAGTAGCGGTTAACATTCCTCATTCTTGTGAGACTTCTATTACACGGACATAGTATTGGTAACTAAGAAAACAAGTGATTGTTTCAATAAATGCGTCTTTTGACCGATAATCTTTATTGAAGAATAAAGTGGACTTAAGAAAATAAGATGAAGAAATAAATAGTGTGAGCCCAAGTGCCTGAACATACAAAAAAGGATTTGAATTTGTTCATCGATTGGATTTAAGCCGTATAGCTATTTAATGTAAGGTGATGATCCCGCCTAAATGTCATTGATTAATTAATAATTTGTCAAAATATAGGTACGACTCCAATTAAGCGACTTATTCTCGCAGAAGAAAGTCCCTATCGGCACAAAGAGAGCCATTCCTAATATTCATATACACTTGGGGTTGAGGTACTAATACTCTAGTATATAAAAAGTAATAAATGGAGCAGAAAATTAAAATATAAAGAAAAATGTTAATCTAGAGGTAGTAATAAAAAAAAATTAAGTTTAACTAACGGAATTATTGTGAGAAGAATATAATAGTGAGGAATAGAATGGAAAATATCAATATATAAAAGACAACAAAAGCGATAGAAAAGAAGGAACCAGAATATACTAAAACACGAGTCGAATATGAAAGAAAAAGAATCAGAAGATTGACAATAAACTACGTATACATAAACACAAAAATACACACAAAACATTTCCTCTGGATGATATTATGCGTTATTTATTACAAACTCTACAGCCATTGAAATCCCAATCAAAAATTAAAATTGCCCGGCATTCCTGTAATAAAAAACCCCAGTAGGAGAGCGAGAGAGAGATGAGAGAGAGGAGAGAGACGTTAGTATAACTCTTTTATAATCTGTTGTATACTGGAACCTAGAATGTTTCCGGATACAAGTATCTTATTATAATAAAGATTCAGTGTCTGTATGTCTGTAACCGAAACTACGTCCCTGTTTATGTCCTAATATCTTCAGGAATTGCGTAAGTTTATCAATATCTAATTTATAGTCAAAATGTCAGAGGTACACCAAAGAAAAGAAAGGTGCAAAAGAACAAAATGTTAAACGATAAGAGAGAGAGAGAAGGGAGAGAGAGAGAGGGGGAGAGAGGTAGAGACAGAGAGGGAGGCAGAGACAGAGAGAGAAAGAGAGATAGAGAGAGGGAGGGAGGAGGAAAGTGAAAGAGAGGTAGAGAGAGAGAAAGAGAGAGAGAGAGAGCGGGAGAGATAGGGAGAGAGAGAGGGGGATAGAGAGGGGGAAAGGGAGAGGTGAGAATGAGAGAGAGAGAGAGAGAGAGAGAGAGAGAGAGAGAGAGAGAGAGAGAGAGAGAGAGAGAGACGCCCAGTGGCAACAAAGTTAGTTTTCAATTAACCCGTTTGTCAATGGATTTGACCCAAGATCGCAAGTATTGGGCATCCAGCGAGGATCGAACTCACAATTCAGAAGTAATGGATCTGCAAAATAGCTTGCTAACCATTACACCTCAGTGAGACGCCATCATGAGTCAGATTTGATACAAGGTCGCAACTATGGGGCATCAAGAGAGGTTCGAACTGGTATTACTGTAGTAATGGAAGTGCGAGACTAGCGTGCTAACCAATAAACCACGATATAACAACCAGTGGAAAACAAAGTAGGTATCCACACAAGTTTGTTCATCCTGGATAGGATGTCACACAAGGCCTTTAATATGGGTCATCCAGCGAGGATCGAACAATTCAGTAGTAATGGATCTGCGAGACCACCTTGCTAACCATTACACCACAATGAGACGCCCTGGTATTAACCTAACCCGTTCATGAGTCAGATTTGACACAAGGTCGCAACTATGGGGCATCGAACGAGGATTGAACTGGTATTACTGCAGTAATGGAACAGCGAGACTAGCTTGTTAACAATTACACCGCAAAAAAAGTCGTCAGATTGGCCTAAAGTCGGTATCAGCCAATCATCGAGGGAGTCTATCCCCTTGTCACTAGTGCTAGACCAAGGAGATCGTGTTTTTTTGCGTCTGGGGTGGAGCACCATACCTACCATCAGCTCCTTACTTTACCGCACATATCCTTGTGCTACTCATACGCTGAGTTGGCGAGGGCCGATATCAAACTAGGAAACTTGCGGTTTCCAGCCGAGCACTCTACCGACTGAGCTAACCCGGCCACAATAGAACTCCCTAAAAAACTATTCGCTTATAAATCATGTATACAAAAAACAATATTTGGCATTAAATAACCCACAAAGGTTGGTATGACATTGTAGGGGATTATTTTCCCTTTGCCGGAAGAGTTATCTTCTCGCTGCGTTGCTGTTTGTTCCCACTAGGGGACCTCTGGTATTGAAGCGCGTTCACTGGAACTGGTCTTCCTCTTTTTAGCTGGATCTTCTCAAGAACTGCTATGGGCTAGAGTCTATCTACCCCCCACCCTTCTCGGTGGGGCTTTTGTCCCCTCCTCACATTACTGTAAGTCCTTTATACAGCATGGACTATCTTTTAGTTCCATGTCTGTAACATTTATATGTTACGTACATTTGGGTATCTTGTTTATACCTAAATATTGTATCTTGTATTTACATGTTCTATTCTCCTGTACATTATGTATCTTATCGTTTCCACGTGCTGTTATATATATTAAATGTTTTGTCTCACAATGTGTCGGAATTGTATGTTCATTAATTAACTTTGAATCTTACAACATTAAACTAGGCACTGGCAAAAAAATCGGATACTACGAGTTTTTTAAGCAGAAAGAATATCGATGTATATTTTTTTCTTTTATAAGATAATAGCCAAGTAAATAATTATCGAAATGAGTAAAAAAGAAATCTCCAAAAAATTAATTATCTATTATTTTTTTACATTTTAGTTTTCGATTTTCGGTACTTATTTTCTTATAAAATATTCCATTTATTTTTTTTTTTCTATTTACAACTTCGGTCTTTTATCTTTTTATTTCTACTGTAATTAGTATCAATCAAGGACCAACTCGTCAATATTTTACACTTCCAAAATAAGGGGGGTCAAATTAAGTGACCTGAAAAAAGTCAGAAAGTTTTGAAATAAAATAAATAATGTATTATAAAGATCATTCATTGATACAACACTGAAAATTTCATTAAAATCCGATAATTCCCTGATTTTTGGTCAATTATTTTCCCGGGGGGGGGGGCTAAAGTCATTTTACCAGTGCCTACATTAAACAAAATAACCACTTGACCAAAATATAATAAAACATGAAAATTAAATAAATACAATTGTTTTTTTTATACAGTGCTCAATATCTGAGATAGAGTCAGTACAATGTTGGGTAATTTATGAGGAAGTGCGTCCCGGTCCCCTGCCTCCGAAATTGCTACCCGATGATCTTTAAAATAACGACCCCAAGCTTCTGCAAGTTTCATTGTGTTAAATATAGGGGGGAGGTAAATTTCACGGGGTAAAATAGGTGTTACCTATTGTTTATCTATCTATCTATCTCAGTCTATTCAAAACTATCCATCTTCATATCTATCTATCTATCTATCTATTAAATACTAAGATTTTCTTTTATTACGATAAATAAACAAGAATTACGATAAATAAACAAGAATTATGACAAATAGGGCCGGGTTAGCTCAGTCGGTAGAGCGTTCGGCTAGATACCACAAGGTTCCTAGTTCGATACCGGTCCTCGCCAACTCAGTGTATGAGTAGCACATGGAGCTGTGCGGTAAAGTAAGGAGCTGATGGTAGGTGTGGCGCTCCACCTCAGATGCTAAAAACAATCTCCTTGGTCTAACACTATTGAAAAGGGGATAGACTCCCTCGCTGACTGGCTGATACCGACTTTAGGCCGCCCCAACGACTTTACTTTACTTTACGGTAAATAAACCAGAATTACGACAAATTACGATAAATAAACACGAATTACGACAAATTTCTATAAATAAACAAGAATTAATACAAAAAGAGACCCCCCCCCCTAAAATACATTTAACGCCCTAAGTTGGTTGTTTTCTTTCAAGTAACACCAATTTGGCGCCGAAGGTTGGGGTTGTTATTTTAAAATTCACCGTGCAGCAATTTCGGAGGCAGGGGACCGGGACCAGGACGCACTTCCTCATAAATTACCCAATGTTGAATACAGACCATGGCAAAATCACTTTCTTAAAGGCACATTTGAAAAGCGCTTAAAACCGAACGGTCTTCACAAGCATTTTTGCATTACTACCAGTTTCACGTTGCGAATCCCATTTTCATAGAACTTGATTTTTATACAGTGCTCAATATCTGAGATAGAGCCATTACAATGTCTGGCGTTCGATACAACATCGTGAAATCGACAGTTATACAAAATCTTGTGAATACTATATATTTAGTAAAAAAGCATTTTTATTCACGTTATGTGTGTGAAAAATATGGTAAAAGGGTTCCCAGCGCAATTATCTGCACTTTGTAAAGGGGGGGGATGTCTTTTGAACTTTGTTCAGCTTCTTCGACGCTTGTGCAATCAGCCAACTGTAATACAGTGTTTAGAAACCCGAGGAAAATTTAAAAGCTAATAAAATGCGTTCCACATATATGAAGAGTGTTATATATGTATATATATATATATAGTTTCATATATATATATATATATATATATATTATATATATATATATATATATATATAATATAAAATGTTGTTCTGGTTCCAACGGGAGAAAATTTAATATTTTATAAAAAAGAAGAAGGTCCGCAAAATGTATTATGTTCTCAGAAAAAAATGTTTTATTCTTTTTATCTTACATAGGCGACACGTGTTTCTGATCTGTTGTCTTCTTCAGGCATTCAGTTATTAATTTGGCAGAATATGTCCGATATTTGATAGGTTGTGTGTGTTTCTGCAACTTTTCTATTATAATATATATATAATTTTCTATTATAATAGAAAAGTTGCCATCAGGAGGTTCCATTTGGGGGAGAGTCTTACCTCTCTGCAGAGGTGCAGTCAGTGTATTCTACAGTCCCAGTCGACAGGGTGGGTGACATATTCAGAGAGCGTATCGTAGGCCCCGCAGACGGGGCAGAATTTCGATGGGTACAGATATGGGTAATTTTCACCTTTAGTTGCTAAAATTCCTAACAAATATGGCAATTAGAGTAACCTCCCTTGACTTTCACTTTGAACTAAGCCGGTAGCTATTTTGAAAGTCTCCCTGCGAAATAAACAAATCTTAGAAACTTTTTCGAAAACAATACAACTGCATTCTTTAACACAAAAATATCATAAAATGTGTTCTTGATAACAATTAAGTTCATTTCAGATAATTTTATGCTAGGAATTTAGCCAACTGACTTTCACTTTGAAACAAGACAGTAGCCATTTTGAATGTGTCCGTGTGAAATATACAAATCTTAGAAACTTTTTCGAAAACAATACAACTGTATGCTTTAACACAAAAATATCATAAAATGTGTTCATAATAACAATTGAGTTATTTTCACACAATGCGCACGTACAATTTTATGCTAGGAATTTTAACAACTAAAAGTGAAAATTACCAAGATATGTATCACTGAAGCAATATCAGGGGATTGAATTTCGGGTTTCCTTCTAAGCTTTTTGAAAACCGAATCTCGACCAGGGTGTATATATATATATATATATATATATATATATATATATATATATATATGATAAAATGAAAAAAAACAAAGGATGTTTACAAACTGCATGGGCTCATCAGGAGAGAATGTGCAAACCGTTTCGGGGCCTATCTCTCGACGGTTTAAAAAGCAACACCGGCCCATCCTCACTAATATGAGGACCCTCGCAATATCATGCATCGACCGCACGTGGGTCGGTCATCAACAAAAAATAAGACGGGAAAATGACCGTTAGCAAAACAGCTAGTCAAACGTTGGAATTAATTAAAAAATGCGCTGTCTATATTAAAAATAAAATGAATTTTATTTAAAAATAAAATGAATTCTATTTAAAAACAAAATGAACCTTATTTTTAATTTAAAAAATAATCAGAAGCATTATAGTTATAAAATAAGACTCAAAAAAGTCTGGTGTAGAGTAATTTAAAAAAGTGTAAATTTGTATAAAAAGTGTATATAAATATCAAAATTATTTGTAATACAATCCAACTGTAAAATAAGTAGCCCACTTTTATAGGCAAATCCGTGGTGTTTATGGATAAATATCTTCAAAGGAGTAAACATTCACATGTAAAGTTTTTTCAAAGACAAGTATGTGAAAATAAATGGAAATTAATCCGACAGTGTGAATATGCACACACACACACACACACACACACACACACACACACACACACACACATATATATATATATATATATATATATATGAGTAAGAAAAGGTGGAATGATTGTCGGATTCATTTCCTTTAACTTATATATATATATATATATATATATATATATATATAAGGTGTCACTTGACAGACAATAAATTAAACGAATCTGGTTGAACTGAATCAAACCGTCTGTCAATAAAGAAATTTGTTCGTCGCCAGACACGTGTAGTTTGTTCCTGTTTAAATTAACATCTAGTAAATCTATCAAGTGACATCCTTCACCGGGAATGTTCACATACGTATCTTTCGATATAAATAAAGAAACTGATTACCGTATGTCTGTCCGTTTATCACAGGACTTCTCAAAATGGTCGGTATAGATCCCTGGGGTTGAATAGAATTTTGACAGGGAGCATAAAAACATAGGGGGTCCACAGAGGCTGAATTTACTAGTTTGTATTTATGGCAATAGCATTACAGATCATTGCCGTCCCTCACAATCCCACAACTCCACCACCAGAACCCTTCCTTGCATGAGCCCTCAAATGACTCATCAAACCTGCTGCAGATCCACAAAGTTTGATGCAAATATGACATTGAAAAGACTTCCTTCCCGTTGAATGAGATGATTCAGATGAATCAGATGATAAAATTTGATGCTTATGCACCACCATATGTCTCTTAAGACCAGAAGCCGACTTACAGACCTTGACACAGAAAGCACAAGACACATTGTTTGCTCCTGGAATCTGCATGGATTGACCCTGGTGAGACTTCCTATGATTGACATAGCCAGCCCTAGAAAGCAAAACTCGACCACATGTCAGACACTTCCAACCCTCCATGTTCTCTCGAATAGGACAGGTGTAACCCTTTCGAAGTTGACGCTTTAGGTTTTCATGCACGATTCTTTCACTCTCAAAACTGGTACAGCCATCATCCACATGAACTCTCCAGTCAGTTCTCTCCAGTCAGTTCTCTCCAGTGCCAGCTTTTCCCAGTTGTCTGGATTTATTTTTATTTTTACAAGCTTTTTTTTAAAAAAATGTTACGATCAAAGGATAAAAATGATATGTATATACTTAAGTATTTCGGTTTATGATAAACCATCATTGTAAACAATTTGGATATTTATAGGAGTAGCAAATACCCCAATCCTACAACTGTCGATGTTCCAAGTTGGGGGATATCTGCAACGGGAATTACCATAAAGTCGCCAGGGTGGCCTAAAGTCGGCATCAGCAAATCAGCGAGGGAGTCTATCCCCTTTTCATTAGCGCTAGACGAAGGGGATTGTTTTTTGCGTCTGAGGTGGAGCGCCACACCTACCATCAGCTCCTTACTTTACCGCACCTTAAAACATGACATTTACTATCAAAGTTCAACTTGAAGTGTAAGATTTATACATCTGTAGTTTTAGTCTGCACACACAAAAATCGCAATGCCCGTCTATAACAAAGGCTTCTCAAAATGTTGTCAGTGTAATAGAACAAGTTAACGATCTAGCTTTATCCAATTCTACTAAGTAAAGTCGATGTGGTGGCTGTACCAGAACGATGGGGTGGCTGTACCAGAACGATATATGTTGCATAGGTCAACTCAAGTTGTAGTAGTAGACGTCGTTAGTTCAGAAACAACACAGGCAGGTTGTATAGTCACAGGGGGCTGTTTATTTCTTCCACGCTTGTGGGTTCTTTTTCAGAGAAGAGGAAAGAGAGAAAAGGTATGATCAAATTACTCTATCTTCTAACATAGTATCATGTTCTGTAGTGCTGTCACAAACCCATACGGGGATCCGGGAGCCACGTCTGATCTCACCAGAGCCCAGCCGAAAAAGAAAGATTTTACTCCTTTTTCGTTTCTCGTCCCGGCGTCACATCCGTTTCCGGTCAAAACCCGGACCTTCTGTTTTTGTTTTTAAATCTATTCCCGGGGTCAGAGATCGATCAGTTGAGTTCAAACTTTAACCTCTGTTCTTATTTCTTTTTCTTCTCTTTTTCCAGAAATCCGATTACCGTTTTATTTTTTAATCCCGAATTCCCGGTAGTCCATGATAATTACGCTACAGTGGCCTAAAGTCGGTATGCACCAGACAGCGAGGGAGTCTATCCCCTTTTAACTAACGCTAGACCAAGTAGATTGTTTTGGCGTCTGAGATGGAGCGCCACACTTACCATCAGCTCATCAATTTACCGCACATATCCCTGTGCTACTCATACGCTGAGTTGGTGAGGGCCGGTATCGAACCCAGAACCTTGTGGTTCCCAGTCCGACGCTCTACCAACTGAGGGAACGCTAACTATATTCACCTGGACGGCTTCAATACAAGGGACAGAAGATTAAACCACTGTCAGGTGTGTTGGAATTTTTTGTAATATAGGGCTTGCGCCAGATGGCTACTTCTAGATATAGACTCGCCTATAAGCACGTGACCTGAGAAAAATTCCTATTATCCAATCACTGGCAGTGCTGCTGCTGCTGTTGGTGTATTTATACAGGCCTGATTCTAATCTTAACTCATTGACACTTGGATCATCTAGGACGTCGGACCTAAAAGGACACTATCCCACAAGGACTTATTGATTTACTTACTTGTTTACTGTAAGTTCTTTTACAACTGGAACCAAAGATGGCAGCCAGTTACTCAACTTATAAACCTAGAGGTGCAGTTGGCGTGTTCTAGGTGCCCAAGTCGACAGGGCGGTCTTACCCCTCTACAGGGGTGCAGTTGGTGTAGTCTACCACCCCAGCCAACGGAGCGGACAAGAATTGGTTTTGATTGATTGATTGATTGATTAATACCATATAATTATGTGCAATTATTTTCGTCAAATAGAAATAGTTACTAAAAATCATATAATTAAAAACACTAGCAAATATATGCACCCTTCGCTGGGTACAAGTATTTAAGTTTTATTGTAATAAAATATTATATAAAATTAGAAAGGCTAATGAAACTAAATAAGAATGCAGATAAAATGATTTGAAACAAGGGGCGGTATAATCGAAGAATAGAACGAATGAAATTTACTCTTCCATCACTCCCGTCTTTCATTGCTAAATTTTCTTAATTTAACTATTTAGTTAAAATAGGAAGTAAAGAATAAAATTACAGTTATTTGTTCTTGTTAATCGATTTCTTTTAAGATGTATCTCCGAGATTTTTGCTCATAGTCATTAAGATAAAATAAACAATTAGAAATCAATAGTAAGTAAGTAAAGTCGACGGGGCGGCCTAAAGTCAGTATCAGCCAGTCAGTGAGGGAGTCTATCCCCTTTTCACTAGCGCTAGACCAAGGAGATTGTTTTAGCATCTGAGGTGGAGCGCCACACCTACCATCAGCTCCTTACTTTACCGCACAGATCCCTGTGCTACTCATACGCTGAGTGGGCGAGGACCGGTATCGAACTAGGAACTTTGTGGTTTCTAGCCGAACGCTCTACCGACTGAGCTAACCCGGCCCATCAATAGTACTAAGCATATATTTATTAAAATTAAATTTTTTAATATCAATAAGCAAATTAGAATTCCCATTCACGCTGTAAACCACTATACTGTTGTATATATGAATACAATTGCATGTTATTATTATTATTATTATTATTATTATTATTAGCAAGACCTGTGGATATACCATAGTATAATAATTTTTTCTTCCTTTCTTTCTTTTCATCTTTTCATTATGTTTGATTGAAACAGATTAGTGTTATCGCTTCCGCGCGCTCACTTCCTCTCTATATATTCCCCTACTCTCTTTCTTTCTTTCTTTTTTTCTTTCTTATTATACTTTTTCTGTGTTGCATGCACCTTTTCTCTTTCTTTTTTTATAATTAAAATGGAAATGTCTATTATTTAGCTAAGAAATAAGAATTCGGCAGATAAGTACCACCAGATAATCAGGATTTACAATTTGAATTTCATCTCCGACTGTCTCATTTTTAACCAGGTTTTTTTTTCAAGATTTTGACATTAAGGAACACGAGTATTAATGCATAAATTTTTTTTTCACTCCCTTTGAGTGACAGCAAGTCTCCTCAGGTCTCCAGGACTCTTCTGAGTATTCTAGCCGATTGCAGCAGTGCAGTTGTCTGGGTGGTCTCAATTCTTCTTCTGATTCTCCAGTCTTTCTTTCAAGTTTATTGGGACCGTTCCAAGTGCACCAACTACAATTGGTATCCCCTTCACTCTCATATTCCACAGCTTTTTCAATTCTCTGTCAAGGTCCAGGTATTTATCAATCTTTTCATTTTCCTTCAGATTCAACCGATCATTATTAAGGCACGAAGAGGAGTGAGATGAAGAGGAGAGTAGCCTCGACAGCAAATAGAGCCAGAAAGAGGGAGAGAAAGCATCACAGTTTGTGTGCAGCCAGTGCACCAAAGACTGTCACTCAGGGATAGGCCTGCACAGCCACCTGCGCAGATCATTTTATTTATTTATTTATTTATGGACGTTCTTAGTGGACGGAAAGGTGCCAACTTTATTATTATTATTATTATTATTATTATTATTATTATTAACAGAAAACACCCTCCGGGTGTCGTAAAAATTAATTTTTGAAAGACATTGCCTGAGAGGGTGGGAGTTAAAAATTCAATGTCAGAGGGTGTGTATCATAAGTAAGCAACATCCTCATATTTATTAAAGGAGTAAAAAAACAACAAAAAAAACAAACAAATAAAAATAAAAAAATAAAACAATTTGAACTGAAAACTGAGCCCCGTCCCTCTCAAATAAAATGTTGCGTGCATGTAATAATCAAACAATTATTTTGAATATTTTCCACATCAATTTTACACAAAATCGTAGGTATTTATTTATTTGTAAACTTTTTAGTTAACTTCTTTTTACTGTAAAAAAAAGGACGAGAGTAAAAAAACAATTTAAAATTGCTTACTCAAATTTTGGGTGTATATAGCATAAGAATATTGTGACGTAAGCTGTGACGTAAAACTATGACGTAGTTTTTGTTACAGACAGAAATACAGACAATCTCCATTATTAATAGATTAGTAGTAGTAGTAGTAGTAGTAGTAGTAGTAGTTTGCTTGAAACCATATAATAGCTTTCAGATTATTTGTATTGAGATACTTGAAGCTATTTGTTTACAAAGGATTATTATTATTATTATTATTATTATTATTATTATTATTATTATTATTTACTCCTTTTGAGTTTTCACATCAGTGTTAGCTGATGGTCTTTCACTGGAGTCTGAGAGACAGCAAGTCTTCTCAGGTCTCCAGGACTCTTCTGAGTATTCTGTCAGATCGCAGCAGTGCAGTGTTCTGAATGGTTTTGAATGGTTTTAATCCTTCCTCTGATATCCAAACTTTCCACACCTTTTTCTAATCCTTTTGGGACTGTTCCAAGTGCACCAACTACAATTGGTATCACTTTCACTTTCATATTCCATAACTTTTTCAGTTCTCTGGCAAGGTCCAGATATTTGTCTATTTTTTCATTTTCCTTTAACTTCACCTGTGATCTGCTGGCACTGCAAAATCACCAGTTGACAAGTTCTTTCTTTTTGTTTATCAACACTAGATCTGGTCTTCTTGCTGGGAAAAGGTGATCCGTTTTTATTTCAAAGTCCCAGAGACTTTTATGCGTTTCGTTCTCAAAACAGATTCTGGTTTATGCATTATACCATTTTGTTGTGTGGTCAAAATTTAATTTTTTGCATAATTCCCAGTGGATCACCTTCCCAACCCAGTCGTGTCTAGTTTTGTATTCTCGTTGTGCTAGTTTGCTACATTCGCAGAGTATATGGTTAACAGTCTCATCTCTATTACCGCAAAGTCTACATTTACTATTCAGTTGGGTCTTATCAATTTTCGCTTTGATGTAGTTTGTCCTTATGGCATTATTTTGTGCAGCAGTTATAAGTGATTCCGTTTCTCTTTTGATTATTATTATTATTATTATTATTATTATTATTATTATTATTATTATTATTATTATTAAACCGAGATTTTTGCTCATATTCATTAATATAAAACCAAACAATTAGAAATCAATAATACTAAGCATATATTTATTAAAATCAAATTTTTAAGATCAATATGCAAATTAGCCTTCCCATTCACACTGTAAACCGCTATTTTCTTGTATATATAAATACAATTGCATGTTATTAGTATGTAAATAGGTCAACAGTCTTAATAATGTAAAACAATTTATTAATAATGAGGGTTAAATAAAAATAAAATCATGGAGAATGTGCTGTAAATAACAAAGGGAATTGTGACTTGAATGGTAATATAGTTTCGGTTACAGACATACAAACCCACAATCTCCATTATAATAAGATTATTATTATTATCATTATCATTAATGAGTTTAAATCATATAACAGTGTGCAAATTATTTGCATTTGGAATAGTTACAAGAAGCTATAATTGCTTACAAATAATTATTATCGTTAGTTACTTGAAACCTTCTAACTCCTTGCAAAAAAAAAAACTGACTTCGGCAACCAACTGACTAAGTGTCATGATACTAGTCGTGGGAACTAGGTATTTCCCCTTTAAGTGGGACTGATCCTATATCACATTCTACCCCCGTCGGGGTTGGGGCTAAGTATTGATCCACTTCCTGGGGTTCCTCCTGTCCTCCTTCCTTCCCCTTCCTCCTCCTCCTCCTTCTCCAATCGTAATTAGTAAAATGATCAGGATATTGCACTCAGAATACGAAAAGGTTTGTTGGGCGTTGTTGCGTGACAATTAATACAAAATCATAAGCATCTTAAAAGAGACAGGAGGCGTAACGGTTATCGTCATGGGAGAGGATCTTGGCGACCAAAGTTCAAATCCTGGACGCGGTTGTTTGCGTTTCACTTCACGCCAACGCTCTTGGAATCCAATCAGAATGAATCGTAGGACAGACTGGATTCCTTAGTCCCGTGGATACGCAAACCAGTCTAGAAGAAGGAAAAGCGGAATTCGAACTCCATGTCGGTGAGGCAGAGTAACTTGCCCGATTGAGTCAGTGATTAAGAGAGGAGAGTAGTCTCGACAGAAAAGAGAGCCAGAAAGAGGGAGAGAAAATCGCCGGGGATCGATCCTTGCTACTATCAGACCTGTATACCAGATTAAGCAAAAGAACGATGGCCGATAGAGGCGGGTGGTGAGAATGAGTCATGGAGATCCGTGCTGTGGCTCGGCTTGATGATGATGAGGATGATGATGATGATGATGATGATGAGGATGATGACGATGATGATGAGGATGATGATGATGATGATGATGATGATTGATTTACCTGTTAAATATTTGTGTAGTGACACAGTGGTGCCAGAAATAGTGTTATTCCCTCGTATTTCCATTCACCTAGTCTTGAAAAATTGATGAGGAGTCAGAGGCAAATTCCATTCATTAATTGTCCTCCTCCCTCCTATCCCCCCCTCTCTTCTCGCTTTCTCTTTCTTCCTTCTCTTTTATTCCGCCCTGTCGGCTGGGCGTAAAGGCACCGACTGCACCTCTGCAGAGTAAGACTCCCCAATGGGCCACCTGTTGGCCGGGGTGGCGACCCGTGATGTTATAAGGTATACTATTAGCAAGTGTTGGTCCATGAGCAGTTCAATGTACTTTGCAATTGACTGCGCACTTTGCGCTTCCATCAGAAATCTTGCGCTGCTTAAGACCGAGCAATATCGAGGTCAGGAGTAGGCTTCCACTATTTACAATTGATCCAAGAATCTAATACCCTGCAGGAGATACTAGTCAATGGTCATGATACGTCTTCCGTGTTAGTCAATCTCCCTTACTCCTAAGTTAGTTGCTCCACCCAACTCTCTTTATTGCCCTTATGGCAAGCTTACTCCAAACCCCCTTGATCATTAGTATATTGCATATGCTAAAGTCTTGTGCCGGTTCGGATAACTCTTAACACCTCAGTCTCCCAAGCCCAAGAATGACGTAAACTAAACTCACATCAACTCTGAAATAGTACCAAAAGAAAAATAATAAATAAAGTATATAAGATAAAAAAGAGAGAAGGTTTCCATATATTTCTGTGATCGGTTTGAGTGGAATGTAGAGCACCCCTTCATCACCAATTTCTACGCCTGATTCCACTCTGACCCGGAGAAATTGTCGATTGGGTAGTGTACCTTTAGTTTGGTGCCCCCATCTTAGTGCATGAAGATTAAGAGCACGAAAACACATAGTTTATAACAACAAAACTAAAAATCAAGTCACAGATTCCTTTTATTATTCCATTAAGTATGTAACACATCCAACATTTATCTTCCAAAATAGCTTTAATCTGCATTTTTATATATAGATTCTCCACTGAGGTTTTGATATGTCTCGTAAACTCAGTTTATTAATTAAAAAAAATAGTCTATAATATAAATTAAATTCAAAACCATACTGTTAAATTCTCATATCTTTCTCACATGTATTCTTATAGTACCTCTGCCCCCCTTCGCTATCTTTCGCTCATTTTCTATCTTAATCCGTATTTATTTTACCAATAAATAAGCGATGTTTCATCATTCCAAGTCTTTTTTCTTTAAGACACAACCCCTGCTGAACATCTCGCGTCCGCTCAATACCTCTGTCTATATTCTTGCTCAACTCATTTCTATGCTCATCTCTCTCTTTTACATACACAATTCACCCTCCTTCTGCTCTCGTACATCGCGACCCGCTTTTTAAACTGACTATCCACGATTTTCAGTTTAGTAATTATATATTTGAATTTCCCTAATTTTTTGGCGTTTATTTTTCCTTAGATGATTTTGTATAGCAAATAAAGTACAACATAGATCGATCTTCCGTGGTGCTCGGTTAAACTTTTTACCCAGTCCACATTCCGGGGGGTTTTCAAACTCTCTCCACAAACAACCGAAATTCCCCCAAAAAAAAGAAAGAAAGAAAAAAAAAGAATAACAAAGAAAGAAAAAGTAGCTAATTTATTCCTTTGACCGTATAACATATAATTATATCTAAAATAATAGTAAAACGTAGTAAAAAAGAATAGCCAAATGAAGAGAACGGTGGGAGAATAATTTAAAGAAGAAAGAAAGAAAACAAAAATGGAGAGAAATTGGACGAAAAGAAGAGTAAGAGAAGAAAGAAAGAAAAAACGAAGAAAGGTTTTCAGGTAACCGTAACAATAAAATTGAAAATTTTGTAAGATAAGTATACCAGACACACTTAGATATTATAAATCTTGTATTCATCTAGCATTCATTATTGTTAAAGTATCTGCAATCGTGAGGCCATCCTAAACCCTTTAATATAATAAATATAAATATAACACATAAAAACCATTAAATCAAACACTTTATTAATGTTATTTATCAGTAAGAAGAATAAGAATAGAGAAAATACAAAACACCCAATCCCGATCTATCTTTAGATTTAATTCTTTTTTACAATTCAAGACAAGTGCTCAAAAGCGTGATCATGATTTTTAGCTGATTTCTCTATACCAATTAAAAATATTGTTTATCTTTTATACAGTTCATTTCCTTGTTTTTTATGAATAAATATACAACGCAACACGAAAAGAATTAATTCATTTACAAACGAAATAATCATCTTATAGCATATATGTCATCAATTGTACAAGAATATAAATATATTTTTCTCTTTCGTATTTTCATTGCTTTTTAGCCACCCACACCAAAACTTATGTTTGCAAAATTCTTCGCGTAACAAATTAAACATCGCTACTATTCGAGGCAAAAATTAAACAAATATCTAATATTCTAAAAGATATACTTAATAGAAAATCAATTCTTTTCAATAATTTGTAGAATAGAAAGAAATCTTAAAGAGAAAGTAATACAATTGATGAACATAAAGGAACAGAAAATCATGAATGTGTTATGAAAGAAAAAACACCCGAGGGAAAGAAGCATAAAGTAAGAAAAAATAATTAAACACCTATATAGAACCATAAGAAAGATCTGATAAGTGCAAAATAAAATTGAATGAAAAATAGTATATAATAACATGTAATGTATGAAAAATGTCATACCAATGAGCGCCTACCTATAATATTAAGCCATCCAATCTTCTTGATGAGAGTCATATTAATAAAGACCAATATCCTGTCGTAATGTTTCTTGATAGATGTCAATGTAACCCCTAATATGATGTCCGGGGTTATTTTGCGACAATACGCAAATATATGAAGAACAATTAATGAGCACGTAAGTCATTTACACGATGTGATTATATTTGTATCAACTACATTAATATGCGAGCAGTTATACATGTTGTGAACAAATACTTATGTAATCTGATATTCGATTTAATCAAATACGACCAACAATTTGTAACACATTTACAAATATACAAATGAAAAATAGTTCGGATTTACAAGTATAATTTAATTAAAAAATGTCCAAGCTAATTTTTCCAGACACGTTTCTATATTTTGTTCACACAGCTACCAATCATTTTAGCGCTAAATAACCCTTAGTGACAAAAGGTTGTGAATATTCGCGAACACTAAAGCTCTCACTCTAGCTAGTTGTATTACTGTAATAAATTACTACACAAAGCACGAACGAGACTCTGCAAGCTATTATAGGATAGGCCCACCCGTCTAGTTTAAGAGAAAAGAAATAGACTGCTGAAATTTCAATCCTTGATATTAAATCTCCGCTTGGTAGAAGCCTATTTTGTCCACTACTAGAACGTAGAGCCCAATTCCTAATTTAGTGATTCTACTTTCAATAGAATTAGACTAGAAGTTTAAAAAAAACTAATTTATTCGTTATAATATTCAGATTTTTTTCGTTACTATTACAGCACTCTCTATCCAGGCACGACTTGATTCGTTTCGCCCATCTTCATTTATTTGAACAACGTTCGCGCGATATGGCGCTCCGGGCACTTCCGTATATCTATGTTCGAGTAGGTTAATTTAATTCTAATAAATACACAATTTAATGCCCCCCACTGCCCGCCACCCGCATTTCATTGTGAACACTCGCCGTCCCTCACCACTCACTCACCGAAGAAAATAAAGACGGTCCTATTTTTGTATACGTATCTGTTGTTTATTGAAGTCAACTAGCCGCTAGTAGTCGGTTATAAAACAATTGACCTTGTATCGCATCCTGCTCGTGCGGAGGGCTGGTAAATAATATTATAAGTAAAAGTAAAGTCGTCGAGTGGCCTAAAGTCGTATCAGCCAATCAGCGAGGGAGTCTATCCCCTTTTGAATAGCGCTAGACCAAGGAGATTGTTTTTACATCTGAGGTGGAGCGCCAGACCTACCATAAAGTCCTTACTTTACCGCACAGATCCCTGTGATACTCATACGCTGAGTTGGCGAGGCCGTATCGAACTAGGAACCTTGTGGTTTGCTAGCGAACGCTCTACCGACTGAGCTAAACCGGACCTACGGCTTACGAATAATTATCCTAAATTCTAATAAAATTTACTCTACGTATTTATATTTTAGATAATGACCATCTCACAATTCGTATTTTAATATATGTAAGTAATGCTTACGAATAAATATCCTAAACTTTGAAAAAGAGAAATCATCCAGCAAAAAGTAAAATTGTCACCCACCCCCTTCATTTTTTTCTGAAATTGTGTAAAGTTGAAGTATGTTAAGTTAGACACTCCCCAAAATTGAGCTTCCAATACAAAATTGGCGAGTTATGTCGATTTTTAGCTCTCCAAATTTGGTTGCTCTAGAATACATTTTACAGACAAAATAGATGACAAAAAGTCGCCATTTTTCGCGACCCCTCTCAAATTTAGAGAGCTAAAAATCGACATGACTCCGTCAATTCTTGGAATTTCTCAAATTTAGGGATTGTCTAACTTTAACATAGTCAACATCTGTACAAAATTTCAGAAAAAATTGAAGGGCTGGGTGACATGGCCTGTAGATTTGATATGGAATTACCCAAAAGCAAGTCGCCCTGTAGAATGCACCGACTGCACCTCTCAGAGGGGTAAGACTCCCCTAATGTGGCCACCTGATGGCCGTGGGTGGCGACCTGTGGTGCTTAAGGATAGAGTCCAAGTGATGAGCAGTTCATGAATTGCAATACTCCACTTTGGCCCTATCTTGGGCTAGACAGGCTAGTCATGTCAAGCCCTAGCACCTATATGATTTTCCCTTAACCTATTGCCCTTATGGCAAGCCCAGCCCTTTTTATCATATGGGTGCTAGAAGGCGGTGGCTGAGGTCTACATGTCCTGGGAATGACGTTAAACTCTATCTGATGGTGAGATTCCAGTTTTGGAGGTTTGGGAATGTGGAGCACCCCATTCATCACCATTGCTCCCTGGTCCACTCTGGCCCAGAGTGGTAGTACCTGTTAGGGTCCCATCTATGGGTTAAATAGAAAAACATGAGTTTATTAACAAAATTGTATTATCCATTAAAAATGAATTTATTTCACAACTTTGTCGCATTAAATGACCCACCGAGGTTGATATGCCGTAAAACAAAACAAACCAAAAGCAAGTGTACGTCATCTATTTTAATAATGACCATCTTACAATCGTATTTTATATGGATATTGTCTTGCTTACGAATAATTATCATAACCTTTAATAAACATTTCTCTACATCCTATATTTTGATAAAGACTATCTTACAACCCGTATATAATAGAGGTAAGTACAACTTGCGAATAATTATCACATTTTGATAAGATTTACCCTATGTCCTTTATATTTTGATAATGACCATCTTATAAACAGTATTCAATATGGGTACTTACTGCTTGCGAATAATTATTAACTATAATTATATATATAATTATATATTATATTATTATATAATTGAACTATAAAGAAAGTTAATTACATTCTATACTTAAATAAATACCATCTTATAACCTGTATATAATAGGGTTGAGTACTGACTTCGAATATTAAACTAAATATTAATAAAATTTACTCAATGTCCTTTGTTTGTTAATAAAACTAGCAAATACATGCACCATTCAGGGTGCAAGTATTTAATCTTTAATGTAATAAAATATCATATTGAATTAGAAAGGTAAATAAACTAAATAAGAACGCAGATAAAAGGATTTGGTACTCTTTGCGGAGTTCCGTCCGGCCTCCTCCGAACTCATAAGCGACGTCCTCCTGTGGAAGCCAGCACATGGACAAGCAGTGTGGGCCGACCAGCAAAAAACGTACGTTGATCAGCTCTGTCGGATGCAGGTGCTGCATAGAGACCTCCCGAGAATGATGAGCGATAGGAACGGATGGAGAGAGATTGTCATGGATATCTACGCTGAAAGCGCGACATGACGATGATATATATATATATATATTATATATATATATATATATATATATATATATATAATGGAAATGGAAGTGAATCCGACGTATGTGAAAGAGAGATAAAGGAAAGAAAGTATTGAATGGATAAAATAGGATATTTTAATTAATTCTACTTAAATAATAATAGATAGAATAATGTACACATGGATAAACCCCTGACCAAACACGTGTAAGTTAATTAATTAAAAACCCTATTTTATCCATTCAATACTTTCTTTCCTTTATTGCTCTTTTCAACACAACACACACACACACACACACACCACACATATATATATATATATATATATATATATATTGGAAAGGCATGGTTGGCCACCAACAAACTATCAGTCATATGGAAATCCATCTCCCCAAGCTAAAGAGGCATTCTTCCAGGCTGTGGTTGTGTCGGTACTTCTGTATGGCTGTACCACTTGGACCCTAACGAAGCGTCTTGAGAATAAGCTAGATGGGAGCTGTACGAGAATGCTACGGACGGTCCTGGATAGTCGTGGAAACAGCACCCCACAAAAGAGCAACTATATGGCCAACTGCCCCCCATCTCACAAACCATACGAGTGAGACGGACTAGACATGCAGGTCACTGCTGGAGAAGCAGGACGAGATCTCGTAAGCGACGTACTATTGTGGAGAGCCAGCGCATGGGCGCGCTAATGTGGGCCGCCCAGCCAGGATCTACATTGACCAACTATGTAGGGATACTGGCCGCTGCGCAGAGGAGCTGCCGGAGTCAATGAATGATAGGGAAGGCTGGCGAGAGATCGTCATGGATATACGTGCAAACTCCGCGACATGATGATGATGATGATATATATATATATATTATATTATATTTTTGCTTGAAGGCAATTATAATGCACGTATCGCATAAAATTCGATAATTTAGAATAATCTTGACAAGTTAATCCCGGCAAAGGATGTTCGCCATGTTAGAACACCGTACAGACTGTTCGACTTATTAAGTCTCTTCAGCGATGTATACTAACGACTCCCTCCGACAGGAATCGAAACCGGGACTTCACAGGCATAGTCAGAGACCATATCCGTTCGGCCGCCGGTACATAGCGAACAACCCTGCGAAATCAACCTTGTCAGTGATACTACACGCCTCTACCATAGTAGGTAAGTGGACGTTTATTAAGTTGTAAAACAAACCCGGCCGTAAGCTCTTCGGCGAAGTGAATAAGATTTTTGGATGGCGAACCATCCTTGCCGGGATTAACTTGTCAAGATTATTTTCTATAATTATCCGAATTTTATGCGATACGTGCATTATAATTGCCTTCAAGCAAAAATATAAATAAAATTTATTCATCAATGCTTCTATAAAACAAACATCCAAAAATCTTATATATATATGCATATTCATTATAAATAAGATTTACTATATGCCGTATATTTTATGGCAAGTACTGGTTCTATAAAGTCTATCACATGACGACAAAGAGGATGAAATCTTTCCTTAGCGGCTCTTCACCCATGATAACAATGTGAAACGATCTGTTTGTTGTCTTTTTATTGCTTTTATTGCTTTTTAGTTATTTTGTTTGTTTTGACACGGCCCATAAACTTTCAGAAATTCCGGCCCAATGCCAAGGAACTGAGCATGCGCATCAGGCGCAGCAAGTTCGTGTTGCAACGGCACACATTTCGGAACGGTGCTGAGGCAGAAGGAACCCAGCATGATTCTATGTGGGGCATCTAATGGCCGCACTTGAGAGTTCAGCAGAGAATAAAGACCATTTTTTCCCGCCTTTTCAGGCGCATAGATTGGGTACTTAATTGCACTTTTCTTCATGCCAATTACTTCGGGTTCTACGATTTTCTATATAAGAATATAATGTAATTACACACACACACACACACACACACACGCATATATAATATATATATATATATATAATATATATATATGTATAGTATAGTAAGAAATTTGAAAAAAAAACACAGGTTTAAATAAAATTAGCCGCGCTGCAGTGTTTCGATCTGTTAAGTAGATCTTCTTCAGGTATTTGTTGATATGAGAAAAAGTTAAAAAATTTATCACAGAATAACGAGAAAAACTGCGATAGTCCTTGTTTATCAATCGGTTCAAAATTTGAAGAAAGAACGCTGGAAAGATAGACGGCTTGAAATATGACGTCAAAATTCACTTCCTACTCTTCCACACACCACACACACACACACACACACCACATATATATATATATATATATAATATATATATATATATAATATATATATATAAGTGAAATAAAATGGAACTTAATCCGACAGTGTGAATTTGATATATTAGAAAAACAAAGGATGTTTACAAGTGTATGGGCTCATCAGGAAGAATGTGCAAACCGTTTCGGGGCCTTCCTTTTTTTAATATAGACAGCGCATTTTTTAATAATTCCAACTTTTGACTAGCAGCTTATCTTCTCTCTTTTTGGCGAAGACGGTGACGAGTGTTCACGAGTGAAAATGCCCGAGGGGTGTTTGTTGACGGGAGACGCGTCGTGATTCTATTGGCTGTTCGCTGGTGTCTCTGTCGGCTCGAATCCTCTGGCTGTGATAAACACGCCTTTTGATCTGATAACGGACATTTGTTATATATATCTTTATCTTCTCCCTGCTTCCTTGACCGGAAAACCCCTTTTCCTCTTTCCCTTTCTTTTCAAATATATATTTTTATCCTTCTCTTTGTCCCTCTGCCGGAAGCTTCCTCTTCCGGGCGAGGACAATACAACACAATTTCTTAAGCGGAGTTCAACAGGTGTGAATTCAGAGTTTTCCTTCTCCTAGACCGGTTGCCTAACCAAGGTTAAAGAGCCCAGTCTGCCCTACTATTTACGCATAGCTGGAGGGAGAGTAGGATTCATACCTTTCCCAAGGCTATTAGCGCTAAGTGAAAATGCAATTACCACGTCCAGGATTTGAACTCGGGGCGACGTGTCCCTTTCCCATGACTTTAACCAATACACCACTCGCTTCCGCTTTTTACTTTTACTTATATAGGGTTGTAAGGTGGTCATTATCAAAATATAGGATGCAGAGTAGCTTTTATTAAAGTTTAGGATAATTGTTCGCAAGCAGTACGTATCCATATTGAATATGGGTTGTAAGATGGTATTTATTAAAATATAACGGACGTAAAGTAAATTTTATTAAAGTTTAGAATAATTATTTATAAGTTGTACTTACCCATGTTAAATATGGATTGTAAAATGGTTTATTATTAAAAATAAACGATGTAGAATTGCTTTTATTAAAGTTTAGGTTAGTTATTTGTAAGCAGTATGAACCCGGTAATTTTCACCTTTAGTTGTTAAAATTCCTAGCATAAAATTGTGCCTGCGCATTATCTGAAAGAACTTAATTGTTATTAAAAACAAATTTTATGATATTTTGTGTGTGTATTGGAAAGTAATTGACTGTTTAGTCTGTCTAATAACCTTTCTTGTAAATAGAAATTTCTCACAGGTGAAGATATTTTTCTGTTTTTTTGTTTATCCTTAGCAGCGGAAACTGATACGACCATTTTGGCACATATGGACTCACTTATCTTTTATGCTAGATATATTAAATCGATTCGCTTCTCACTAAGCGTTTTTTTTTGTTTTTGTTTTTTTTTTTTTTTTTTTTTCAAAACGACATCGTCACGTTATAATTCCTAGCATAAAATTGTGCGAACGCATTATCTGAAATGAACTTAATTGTTATTAAGAACACATTTTATGATAATTTTGTGTTAAAGCATGCCGTTGTATTGTTTTCGAAAAAGTTTCTAAGATTTGTATATTTCGCACGGAGACTTTCAAAATGGCTACCGGCTTGTTTCAAAGTGAAAGTCAAGGAATGTTACTCTAATTGCCTATTTTGCTTGGAATTTTAACAACTAAAGGTGAAAATTACCATGAACCCATATTGAATTCGGGTTGTACGATGGTTATAATCTAAAATAAAGGATGTGGTGTTGCTTTTATTAAAGTTTAGGATAATTATTCCTAAGGAGTAAGGAGTTTTAACTTATATTACATACAGGTCTTTATTAAAAATGAAGTATGTAGGCGAGCTCGGTCTCTCCAGATCAGTGTAGTTTGTCACATTCGCAACCTCCGCTAAGGCATATGGTGGTGTCAAATTGTGCCACAGCAAAATATTGGTAATGATGCTTCGGCCCCGAAACCATGCCTGAACCCAGAGTCATCATCTGATGAAGGATTTTGTTGGTTGCAATGCTACTGTGTAAATAGCAGTCATTGTATGAAGATTATTGAAAAACTGCGAAATCTACCATTTGACAAGATCTTCTTTTTCTTGTTAATCAGATGTCTGGTCTTCCGGCTATTGTTATTATCATTATGAGTTTTTCACACCTGTCGTAGCCGGTGGTTCACTGGAGGCTGAGTGACAGCCAGTCTCCTTAGGTCTCCAGGACTCTTTTGAGTATTCTAGCCGATCTTTTAATAGTGCTGTAGTTTGGATGGCCTTGATCCTTCTGCTGATTTCCAATTCATCCAAATTCTTTTCCAGAGATTTGGGGCCCTTCAATGGTGGTCGATTATTATTATTATTTTTTTTTCACACCAGCAATAGCTGATGGTATTTCTCTGGAGTCTGAGTGACAACAAGTCTCCTCAGGTCTCCAGGACTCTTCTGAGTATTCTGGCAGATTGCAGCAGTGCAGTATACTGGATGGTCTCAATTCTCCCTCTGATTTCCAGATTTTCCAAACTTTTTTCAATCTTTTTGGGACCGTTCCAAGTGCACCAACTACAATTGGTATCACTTTGACTTTCATATTCCATAGTTTTTTTTCAGTTCTCTGGCAAGGTCCAGGTATTTGTCCATTTTTTCGTTTTTCTTTAGCTTCACCCTGTGATCTGCTGTAACTGCAAAATCCACCAGTTGGCAAGTTCTTTCTTTTTTGTTAATCAACACTAGGTCTGGTCTTCTTGCTGGGATAAGGTGATCCGTTTTTTATCTCAAAGTCCCAGAGAATTTTGTGCGTTTCATTCTCAAGAACAGATTCTGGTTTATGCATGTACCATTTTGTTGTATGGTCAAAATTTAATTTTTTGTATAATTCCCAGTGGATCACCTTCCCAACCCAGTCGTATCTAGTTTTGTACTCCCGTTGTGCTAGTTTGTTACATTCGCATAGTACATGGTTAACGGTCTCATCTCTATTACCGCAAAGTCTACGTTTACTATTCTGTTGGGTCTTATCAATTTTCGCTTTGATGTAGTTTGTCCTTATGGCATTATTTTGTGCAGCAATTATAAGTGATTCTGTTTCTCTTTTGAGGTTTCCATTTCTAAACCATGTCCAAGTCTTTTCATGTGCAACCTCTTCTATTTGTCGTTTGAAGCGTCCGTATAATTGTTTTTCTTCCCATTTTTGTTTTCTAGTCTTTGTCGTTTTTCTGTTTGTCCATCTGCCGTTTCTACTATTGTTGGCCGCCATAAGTAATTTGTCTTTGCTCTTCCTTGTGTAATCTTCAAGTTGTTGGATTGTGGTTTCTACGCATTCCTCTATGTTGGCAAGACCTCTTCCCCCTTCCTTTCTTGACACATACAATCTATCTCTATCATCTCTAGGGTGGAGAGCCTTGTGCATGGTTATTAGTTTTCTCGTCCTTTGGTCTATCTGTCTGAGTTCTTCTTTTGTCCATTTTAAGAATGGTCCTGAGTATCTTATAATGGGGACAGCCCAGGTATTAATTCCTTTGATCAGATTTCTGCTGTTAAGTTTCGTTTCTAGAAGTTTTCTTCTTATTATTATTATTATTATTATTATTATTATTATTATTATTTTATTGTTGGTGTTGTTGTTGTTACTGTTGTTGTTGTTTATTCTTGTTTATTTTTCCTTATTTCTATTCTTAATATGTTTCATTTAACATCATTTTTAGCACTTTCATTTTATTTATTTGTATTTTAGCCTTTAGTTTTCTGGTGGCTTAGTATGAACCATACATATATACATACGTACATATATACATAGATACATACACACATACATATATGTGTATGTGTATGTGTGAATTGGGCATTAGTAGATATAAATACGTACCTATAAGTACATATATCTATATCTACACACGCACGTACATAAACACACCATTATTACGTGCATAACCACCCTTTATATATATATATATATATATATATATATATATTATATATATATATATTCACTGTGAGGTCTATTTATCAGATTCAAAGAAAGATTGTCAAATCTAATGCCATCAACTCGGTGCTGATCTCATTTTACGGGCAAGCAACCAAAACAGAGATTGTTGCCACTGTAACGTAAGCATTACTTATCAGAAGCCGAAAGAGAAGAAGTATTTGTATATGCACTCCCGATGAATACGATATGATATCAAGATCTTATGGAGAAAACCTGTTGCGTCTCTAAAGACTTGCCATCTGCACTTATTGTTAATCATGAGCACGACACGGATTCATTTCACTCATATTTGATTCGCATATCCAAAAATCGTGTTCTCAAGGTTTGTGGGATGAATTTGTGGGACCATAAAGACCTTTAGGCACCCCTTTTGTTTTGCTGATTCATAAGTACATCTTTTTCATTTACACCGTCAACATCCGGTTGTTTGTTAGGGGTTAGGGTTAGGGGTTAGTTTTATAATTAAAAAAAACTCTAAAAATCGTCTGTTAACCAGCAACCGGATGTTAACTGTGTAAATGAAAAAATGTACTTATGAATCAGCAAAGCCACAGGGGTGCCTAAAGGTCATGTGGTCCAATTTGTGGTGTAATGGTTATCGTCGTAGAAAATGGACACGGTGTAAAATTTAAGGTGATATATACTGAAGATACAAACTCCGACGAAGGTTTGATAAACCAAAAACATTTAATACGTATACAGCACATGGATAAAAGGGTATATAATACAAGGTGTACGTAAATTAAAGATAAAGACACATTCATGAATGGTACAAGATAAACAAAAGTGCAGACATGAGACTAAGAATAGTCCATGCTGTATGAATAACTTACAGTAATGTAAGGGGGGGACGAAGCCCCAACGAGAAGGGGTAGACCTTAACTAACCCATGTGTCTCGTAGTCGAGCAACCGGAAAAGAGAGAGAGATGTTTGAACCAGGCGCTTAAATACTATAGCCCCTGGTGAGAACAAACGACAACTCAGTGGGAAGATAATCCCTACAACGGTTATATATAGCGTCAACGGCGCTTGGTTACGGTCAGTTTCTCGCCTTTGCGTTTTTTTAACTAAACTTGGCTTGAATAAGCGAAATACTGTCAGTTACCAAGCCACGCTGATTAATTTCTTTGCTACCCTAACATGAATATACATGCTCTATCAATGATATTGAGCACTCTTTGGTTATAACTATACGAAACTATATTACCAATATTGATTATATATACTAGCAAATATATGCATCCTCCGGGTGCAAGTATTTAAGTTTTAATATAATAAAATATCATATTAAATTAGAAAGGCTAATGAAACTGAATAAGAATGTAAATAAAAAGATTTGGAACAGAGGGGGTATGATTGAAAAATAGAACAACTTTGAAACTAACTCTTCCATCCTTTTCCGTTACTCCCGTCTTTCATTGGTAAATTTGCCTAATTTAACTGTTTAGTTAAAATAGGAAGTGAGGAATAATATTAGTTATTTCTTCTTGTTAAGGGATTTCTTTTAAGATTTATTGAAGAGATTTTTGCTCATATTCATTAAAATAAAACCAAACAATTAGAAATCAATAATTTTCTATTTTTAACGAATAAAGGGAGGTAACTTCGTTGGCATTGTTACAAAAAATGCAATTTAAAAAAAAAAATTAAATTATTATTAATCCGAAGCGCACTAGCGTCCGCGAAAGCAACCGACGTTATTTGCGGTCCAGAATGTGACATTAAGAAAAAATCTTCAATAAACACCATGGGATCTAATTTAACAAACTGATGATTGCGCCCTAGCAAATTAAATAAATAAATATATATATATATATATATATATATATATATATATATATATATATATAATCAATAGTAATGGTATTATGGATGATTTGGACTCATAACTTAAAGTTTCATGGTTATGCAATCCTCAGATGAGTCAAATGGTTGAGATTTTAAAAACCAGTAGTTTTTTAGCGTTTACATAAACGTGAAGTCTTTTCACGCGATGTGATAATATAATGCTAAAAATTGTTTCTTAAACTGTGACTTGTTTAACGTTTATGTGACGTGTATCGTGTTCACGTGATGTAATGTTATGACGTTAAATCTGTGTTTAAAAAAATGATAATAAAACAAACTTGCTTTGGTTTTAATACACGCGGTATTCAGATGAATTTTTCCTCCTTTTTTTTTAATAAATAAAAGGAGTGAGAAAATTAAGGGATTAATTAGCATCAGGAGGTATGTGGCACAGTAAAAATTTGTTCAAATGCCTGCATTTCAAAACGAGTATATATATATATATATATATATATATAGTTAAAGCTAATAAGTCAGATATACCTAATGAGCTACTAAGCGAAATTATCAGATCAAAAGATAAAGATGCGTTGGCGTGTTTATAACGGCCCAGAGGATTCGAGCCGACAGACAGAGACACCAGCGAACAGCCAATAGAATCACTACGCGTCTCCCGTCAGCAAACACCCTCGGGTATTTTCACTCGTGAACACTCGTCGCCGTCTTCGCCAGCCACCCGGTATATCTGACTCATTACGTTTAACTTTATTATTTGCTCTACTTAGGTATTGAGCACTTTTTACTTTTTAACTTTAGATAATCATAGCGGCTTATATATATATTTTTCATATATATATATGTATAATTTTTTTTCCTTTTGCCAAGTGTTATAGTATTAAACGATTATTTTCGGTTGGTATTACCATCTTGGTCTTTTTTCTTTCTTTTTTTCCCCAGGTGAAGTTTGGTAGTATATTTTTACAATCAAACTATTTGCCGGGTTTTTTTTCTTACCGTAAGGGTTTACAAATAAGTTTGGTATATTATATATACTAGCAAATATATGCACCCTACGGGTGCAAGTATTTAAGTTTAATGTAATAAAATATTATATTAAATTAGAAAGGCTAATGAAACTAAATGGGAAATGCAGATAAAATGATTTGAAACAGAGGGAGTATAATAAAAAATAGAACAACTGAATCTTACTCTTTCATCACTCTCGTCTTTCATTGTTATTTTAAGTATTTAGTTAAAAGAGGAAGTAAATAATAAAATGACAATTCTTGTTTCTTGTTAATTTAAGATTCATTGAAGAGATTTTTTATTATATCCATTAAAATAAAACCAAACAGTTAGAAATCAATAATACTAAGCACATATTTAATAAAATCACATTTTTAATATCAATATGCAAATTAACCTTCCCGTTCCCACAGTAAACCGCTATTTTGTTGTATATATAAATACAATTGCATGTTGTTAGAATGTAGATATGGTTAACAGTGGCTTCGGCCTCTGGACCATTGATATAATTAACGGCGTCGATCCCAGGGGGCCATCCCCCCAGGCAACACCTGCCCCCTTATTTAAAGGGACAGGGCTGGGTTTATTGCCCAGTGCCTGAGGCGCCCCCCTTGAGGGGGAATGCCGACGGGATCGACGCAATTTTTCACCTGCCACTCCATGAGCTTCGGCTTGTGGGTGGTCCCACGTTAATAGGGACTTTGTGCCTACCCGTACAAGTGGGGTACGCGGTAAATACTATGTAGATATGGTTAACAGTATTAATAATGTAAAACAATTTTATTAATAATTGAGGTTTAAATAAAAATAAAATCATTGGGAATGTGATGTCAATAACTAAGGAAATAGTGATATGAGTAGTAATATAGTTTCGGTTACAGACAGAAAAGCACACAATCTCCATTATAATAAGAAGATATTTAAGTTAAAGTAGCATGGACATTGAGTCAACACCTCGTTACTGACAGTTTCTCGCCTATATGATCTTCAGACCAAGCTGTCACACTGTTTAGGTCTGAAGATCGCAGACGCGAGAAACTACCAGTAACCAGGTGTTGATTCAATCGACCAAACACAGGTTCATGTATTCTATCTATAATTATTTTAAATGCCAAATAAAATTAAAATAACAATAATAGAAAAAATAGTATTTCTTTGTATACTAGATAATTTCTGTAGTTTTTTCTATTATTGTTATTTTATTTATTTTGCATTTAAAATAATAATAGATAGAATGCATGGATAAATTTTTTTCATTTCAACATATATATATATATATATGTGTGTGTGTGTTTTGTGTGTGTGTGTGTGTGTGTGTGAGTGTGTGTGAGTGTGTGTTTGGGTGTGTGCGTGTGTGTGTGTGCTGTCTTAATATTCAAGTAATTTGTCAATAAAAGTTGCTCACCGTAACGCATAGTTTCCACTGTTTTGTTCGAATTATTAATAAAGAGGAATGTTTATAATGTAAACTGCATTCAGAAACAAAAGAAAACATTGTGGAGAGAGAGAGAGAGAGAGAGAGAGAGAGAGAGAGAGAGAGAGAGAGAGAGAGAGAGAGAGAGATCATGTTTGGGGCGTGGAATTACACATCTCGTTATCTGTTTCGAATCAATCAAACAACTATTTTGTTTCTCGGCCAAAACAAAACAAAAACAACAAACTCACTTACCTCCCGTGTAAATGTCATAACAGCGCTTCCCTGAAAGATACAACCACTTATCTTCATCATGATAACAAGAAAATGATGAATAGTCATGAATCCTATACAACAGTAGAACAACTAGATTTACTATCGCAAAGAATGCCCTTTTCGGATTGGGCTCAAGAATACGCCGACAGCACCGGACCATATGTACCCCTTCATCACCAGGTCCACACCGACTCGGAGTAGTGGTACCTGTTTGGTTTGTTTGCTTTGTTTTGTTTTACGGCATATCAACCTCAGTGGATCATTTAATACCGATAAAGTTTTGAAATAAATCAATTCTTAATGGATAATACAATTTTTTTTATAAATACATTTTTCTATTTAACCCATAGATGGGACCCTAACAGGTACTACCACTGCGGTTCAGAGTGGACCAGGGAGCAATGGTGATGAAGGGGTGCTCCACATTCCCCAAACCTCCAAAACTGGAACTTCACCATCAGATAGAGTTTAACGTCATTCCCAGGACATGTAGACCCTCAGCCACCGCCTTCTAGCACCCATATGATAAAAAGGGGTTGGGGCTTGCCATAAGAGCAATAGGGTTGGGGAAAATCATATAGGTGCTAGAGGCT